>NW_015149196.1:38509-56698 GCF_001465965.1 Polistes dominula | reverse complement strand
TTTGTCTCTCAAATAGCAAGGAAAGGAATTAAACACGAAACTCGCCACATGTAGGACAAAAGGGTTTCAATAGCCACCAACGTTCCCCACTTCCCTTACATAGACCCTTTGGCTACCTCATAAATTCCATTCAGGCATAAGCGAAAAGACACAACTAATTAAATAAAAACCTCTCTATAGATTTCCCTCACATTCCTAGAACCAAGAACCTTCGCCTATGTCCCGACATATGGAACTCAGCGTTAAAATGACAACTACAATGCAGGCAAGCAACCCCTAACGGAATCCAGGGAAATAGACATACCTCCTCGCTATAAAATATTATTTGTTTCTCTCGAACCATCCTTCGCCCTCTCCTTCCCCACGACTGAGTATCGCCAAGCTAAGACACGCCTACTAAAAGGTCACGTAGCATTAGCAGTAACCCATTCCTGGAATCTTCTAGAACTAAAAGAATAATTATAACTAAAGAGACTCGCGAAACTACGCGACAAACGCACGATCGAATATGTTGCCAAACCGCGAAATTGTACCAGAATGCTAATCTGTGGATGATAAAATTATTGTCGATCGAAGACCCAAAATGTAAACGATTTAGAAATGATAAGAATGTAGTTAATCAAAAGATGTTGAAGCTACGATAAGAATTAGAGGAATTATAAATAATAATGTAAAATATCTATAATAATGTCCGCATGTGTTGGTAGTCCACGAGGACATAAGAATTTTCCAGAACAAAAGATGCATAGGAAGCTTGGGCCAGCTAAAAACCAAAGAGTGGGTGTACCAAAGCTACCCCTTCCACGAAGGACTTTTGGGGGATATAAAAGCCAGAGGACATCGCCCCCGAGTCCACTTCTTTTCCGTTTCCACTTCTGTTTTCACTTCTTCTTCACTTCTTCATCGTGTAGTAACTTCTTATTTCAAATTAATTAACGGTGAATAACCGGCATCACAAGTTCATTTGCGATACCTAACCCTCCTTTGGAGAGAAGCAGCCCAAGCCTCTTGAGCGATCTTTGGAGGAACCTGGTACTGTACAACAACCTGTAAGTTATTACATTCTGTAATTTCATTAAACTGTTGTTAACCAGAGCTGCGGTCATCAATATTTCTCCCGTCGATAAAAACCTCCTTAATCCACCCCTTTTACCGTACGCGCTTCGCTATAGTTTACCACTGTTTGAACGAGAAAACGAACCAGCCTGGTCCCTGTTAGACTCGGTGAACGCAGAGTGACCACAAACAGGCGTACTCAATACTACTTATTCAAATTCGTCCTCTAGGACGTAACAAAATTGGTGTCAGAAGTGGGATCGTGTTCGTCTTTTCGTTCTAATAGTGATAGAAAATGGCCACAGGCACACGCGGTAAAACTAATTTACCCGGAGAAGAAGTCGCGCTAATGATGGAAGAGATCAACAAAAAGGAAAGGCGAATCAATGAGGAAAGGAAAGCGATACAGTTAGAAAAAGAACGCACCGAGGAAATAATTAAACAGAGAAACGAGGAAGTAGAAAGATTAAAGGCGCGTTTAGAAGCTCTTGAGAAATCCGCGAATCCCGAACCGTTGGACGCCCCAGCCTCTCACGTTTCCGCTCCTCGACTCACTCTTCAATTTGCTACTCCTAACCACGTTTACTTGCTTAGGGAAATCATTGAACAAGTTCCCAAGTTCAATGGCAACAGCTCACAAGCTGATATTTTCATTAAAGCCTGCTTACGAGCCGCTCACTCCTTACAAAACTACCCCGTCAGCGAAATAATAGTCGCGTTAAGAAGTAGACTGACCGGAGTCGCGGATGACATATGCGCAACCGCCGAATTCGATACTGTCGAAGCATTTATTAGGAAAATAAGAGTAAATTTCAAACCTTACAAATCCACACTTGAGTGCATCGCGGAGTTGTCGCGTTGGGAACAGGGACGCAACGAGAACCTAATTCAGTACATCCACAGGACTCACCTGTTGGAGGCAGATTTGAAAAATTCTCTTCGCGAAAATCCTATGGAGATCGCCATGATCGCAGACGGACAAGTGGGCAAATTACTGATAAGTCATTTTATAAACGGGCTTCACCCATCGATTCGCGTAGAAATGCAAAACGCGTATTTCGCTTACTTAGGAGAAGCTACTGACCGAGCGGCGGAAATCGCGGGAAGAAACAATATCGGTTTACTAAGTAGTCAAATTTATCAACCGAGAGGGCAAACCCCTTTCCACAGAAATAATTGCCGCGAAAACACGGGAGATAGATATAGGCGTACCGAATACTTTGGAAACGACGACAGACAGACTAGACAGGCAAGCGACGGCGAATATCGGAATTCCGAGCGATATGCAAACTCTAGATACAATTATGACCCAGATCCCCGACGCTACACTGACGTAAAGCGGGACCCTGAGCAACAATATACACCCCAAAGCCTGAATTATAGAAATAACACATACAGTTTTCAAAACACCTATCGCCAAAGCAATTACCGCCCTAATAATTATCGCCCGACCATGCGTTTCGTCCCCTCACCAGAATCGCAAAAGACCGTACCCCCTCCAGAAAATTATGTCTCCAATAAAGACCCTACAGTGCAAAATCCGAAACCGGCAGAAATTCGCGCGTTATCGGCTCACGAGACTTCTGAACCCGCATATTTAGCTCCTGTCTGCGATACGTCAAACGGTCTTGCCGAGAGAAAGAATTTTTTAGAAGAGAAACCCCCTTGCTCTGCAAATCTCCAATAAAGGTTTCCGCGAGAAGACAGGGGGGTAGAGCGAAGTTAGTAGCTACCTGGCTAGAAGGAGTGGGAAAGATCACCTTAGCAGTAGACACCGGGGCGGACGTAAATCTGATAAAGTATACGGCACTCCCCCCCGAAATCGAAATCAACGGCACGTTTACCCGTCGCTTATCCGGAATCGGAGGCTTAAATACAGAATTTAATTCGATCGGCATGGTAACTCTATATGTGTACGGTCATCATTTACCTTTTCACGTAACACCGGCAAACATAGGTTTAGAAGCCGACGGAATCTTGGGGGATCAATTCTTCGAAGATAAGGTCGCCATACCCAGATATGATCGCAGAACTTTGGAATTCGAAGGCATCAATGTTCCCTTCTACGAATCTACCATTAGACTGTTTCCCCCGAAACAACCTTCAAACGTTAGAATATGTGTATTGAATCCCGAAGTTCATAAAGG
Source organism: Polistes dominula (assembly GCF_001465965.1). Next base: position 53,495 of record NW_015149196.1, on the reverse strand, counting down.
TTTAGTGAAAGGAAGAGAAGCCACTCCTGGTGTATATTTTAAAGATACCGTAGTGAATGTCGAGAGAGGAAGATGTGTAGTTAAAGTTTATAATGACACGGACAAAACCGTTCCGCTAGAAATCCCCACCGTCTTAATCTATCCGCTAAACGATGGAAATCCTTTAGAATTAAACGAATCAGGCGACCAAGCTGCGTCAGTCGTAGACAATCGCGAAGAGTTTTCGTTCGAAAAGAGTTCGTCGGATAGCGAAAGACGAGAATAAAGTTGTCAATCAGATGAGGAATTCTCACCCGCGTCAAGCGAAGAATCGGTGTTTAAAGAATTATTAGGTATTTCGCCAGAATTGTTCGAAATCGATAACATTAAAGAAGGGTTAAATTTGAGTAGAATTATTGAAAATATTATGGAGGAAGAAATATTAAATGTAGATGAATCAATGCAAAACGTCGAATTTTACGATGATGAAATGTTTTTAGGAGAAATTAGCGGTAAAAGAAATAATGTTAGTAAAGATTTTGATGAAGGAAGCGCGAAAATTAATAATTTGAATGGAATAAATGAGGAATTCGACCCAAAACTAGAACCGATTATTAGTTACGCGGAGTTGCAAAGGATAGAATTCGAAACAGAAATCGACAAGGAAAAATTAAGGCTCCGGAACGATGACAATTGTTGCAAAATAATGGCATGTAGCGTGGTAGAACCACCCAAAGCCGTCACAATTACTTCCCTATTAAACACGGATAACCTGGGAGAGAAGGAGAAATCATGCGTAGATCTGATTGCAAAAAAATATTCCGAAAATTTTCACCTGCCAAACGACACACTCGGCGCGACGAACGTCACTCAACACAGAATCATAACCACAGATGAAATCCCAGTTCACGTAAGACAGTATGGGTACCCCGAAGTTTGCAAAGACGAGATAAAAGCACAAATACAAACGATGATAGATAACAAAATAATAGAACCTTCAACTTCTCCGTATAGTAGTCCTCTTTGGATCGTACCAAAGAAACCGGATTCACAAGGTAACAAACGTTGGCGCGTAGTAATTGACTACCGAAAACTAAATGAAAAGACCATTGCCGATGCTTTTCCCATTCCGAATATAACGGACATTTTGGATCAATTAGGAACGCGAAATATTTTAGCACGCTCGATCTCGCATCAGGTTTCCATCAAATAGAAATGCACCTAGCCGACGCTCATAAGACAGCTTTTTCCACTCACTCCGGACACTATCAATTCAGACGAATGCCTTTCGGATTAAAAAACGCCCCTGCCACCTTTCAAAGAACAATGAATGAAGTACTGAACGGTTTAATAGGTGAAATACTATTTGTTTATTTGGATGATATAGTAATTTACTGAAAGGATTTAGAGGAACACATGCACAGAATCGACATATTTATGAAAAGGATTAAAGACGCCAACTTAAAGTTACAACCCGATAAGTTTATATTTTTGCAAAGCGAGGTTCATTATCTAGGTCATGTGATAGGAAGAGACGGAGTTAAGCCAAACCCCGACAAATTAAAAGCAGTACAAAATTACCCCACATTAAAAAATCAAAAAAACATAAGAGAATTTTTAGGTCTTGTAGGTTATTACCGCAGATTTATACCTAACTTTTCCAAAATCGCCAGACCTCTTACTGACCTGTTGAAGAAAGATAGCGAATTCAAATGAACAAATCTTCAACAACAAGCATTTGACGCAATGAAAGTAGCTTTGTGTACGAAACCTATACTACAGCACCCGGATTTCACTAAGACCTTTTTAGTAACCCCTGACGCATCAAATTATGCAATAGGAGGCGTTCTCAGCCAAGGTGATATAGGAAAAGACTTACCAATCGCCTATACATCGCGTCTACTAAAACCCGCCGAATCTCGTTACTCGACTATAGAAAAGGAATGCTTAGCAATTTTGCACTGTGTTACGCAATTCAGACCTTACGTATACGGCCGACACTTTAAATTCATAACCGATCATAAACCTCTCGTGTGGCTGGATTCAGTAAAAGGTAAAACCTCCAGACTATGGCATTGGCACCTGAAACTAAGCGAGTACGACTACGAAATAATACATAAACCAGGAAGGGTGAACGCGAATGCTGATGCACTTTCGCGAAACCCAGCAGAACCCATAGTCCCTTGGGATACAGTCGGAAAAATTTCGATAATAATGCAACTTTACGGTTATAACCAAGGTCAAGGACTTGGAAAGAATTCCGACGGAATAACTGTCCTTATTCAACCGGCATCCCCACCACCGCGCTGTAGAATCAAACCCGTGCTACTTGGGAATGATAACGTAAACAAAATCGCCCCTATCTATACCCGTTCGAAGCGTAATGCCCCCTCCTCCTCACATACCGAAGGAAAACGGCCCCCTCTCTCCCCTCCACTGAAAAGACCAACCACCATGGCCGACACGCCTATCGAGAGTCCCAACACGCGTGACCTCCCCGACCATCCCCCCTCTTCTCCTGACCCATCTCCACCACAGTCACCACTGTCTTCTAGATCTCCATCCCCCTCTTCTGCAAGCTCCTTGGACTCCGACGAACCTGAACCACGTGCCATCCCTCGCCCCGCAGCTCTAACTTCTCTATTTAAACTTGTTGATTCCAGAGATTGTTTAAAATTCAGAAAGGATAACTTGGTAATATTTATATCACACCAAGGCAAGCCCCTTGATAAAGGTGCCCTGGAACTCCATGAAAATAAAATGCTGCCAATATATAAAGACATCATGCCCGAAAGAGCAAAGGTAACGAACACCACAAAAGAAAAGAAACTCATATCACTACCGATAGCTTATCCTCCAACCAAGCAAAGCATAGTTGAGGCGTTAAAATCATTATTCGATGTAATTACAGAATTAGGGATAAATTCAGTTAGCATTGCAAAAACGCATTACATGGGTGATCTTCCGTGGAGAACTATAGAGAATAAACTCAAACAAACATTTTCTGAAACCGACTTAGCCGTAATCATCTGCAATTCACTGCTTCGTACTCCTTCTGAGGACGAAAAAATCACCATATTACAGGAATATCACTCATCTCCCACGGGAGGTCATATGGGCGTAAGTAAAACATACTGCCGCATCAGGAACTATTACTTCTGGAAGAATATGAAGGAAGATGTCAGAAATATCATAAACAAATGTCTTGTCAAATAAGAAAAATGACCCGAGTAAAACCAAGAAGGCCAATGATCCTCACCGATACACCCGGCTGCGCTTTCGATAAAGTAGCGTTAGACATCGTGGGGCCTCTTCCCATGACCCGTAAGCGGAATTTATACATATTGACTGTACAAGACTTATTAACTAAATTCTCTCGAGCAATACCCTTAGCCTCGATTAGTGGCGAAGCTACCGCCGAAGCTTTCTATCAGGAATACATTTGCCTTTTTGGAGCTCCTCGTGCCATAATTACCGATCAAGGTAGAAATTTCATATCAACCGTATTCAGGAAAATAGCCAAGAAGTGTAATATAAAACAATTCACTACAATTGCTTATCACCCTCAATCTAACGGATCGCTCGAAAGATCTCACCAAGTTTTACTAGAATATTTAAACACGTATGTAAATAGTAAAGGCAACGATTGGGATTCTTGGCTAAATTCAGCAATGTTTTCATATAATACTAGCGTACATGAGGGAACAAAACACACACCATACGAACTGGTGTTCGCTCAACTCGCTTGTCTGCCAAGCTCCTCCCCTCCTATAGAGGAAAATGTAGATGTTACATATGCGCAATATCTAAACGACCATTTCGACGAAATGGATAGACTACAAACTCTCGCTCGTAAAAACCTGGAAGAAGCAAAAATCAAAAGTAAAACATACTACGATAGGAAAGTTGTATCACAAAAATTAGAAGTCGGAGATGATGTCTTATTATTGGCAGTAAAACAGGGGAAATTCGGAAACACTTACAACGGCCCCTTTAAACTGATAAAACTATTAGAAAATAATAATGCGATTATAGAAATTAAAGAGGGAAAAACTAGGAGGGTACACGTTGACAGACTGAAATTATATAAGAACTAAAACTTAAATCTACCTCATATGCCGCGGTAGTTGTCATTTCTCTTATCTTATTTAAATATACACACACGAAATAAATACCTAATCTTTCTTGCAAACACGAATACTCCGCCTCCCCCTCTCTGGCCATAAACATTTGATAAACATAAGTTGTAAATAGGAATAGCGCACCACGCGGTCTTGATCTTCGCCTTCATATGCATCGCGGAGGTATTCATCGGATTTGATTGCGGCAGCGGCTCGCTGAGCGTTACTACAGTTTCGCTTCGCGAAGTGGGCGACTGTGATGTCCCGACGCATCATCTAAACACCACACGCACCCACATACAACTGCTACAAACTAACGAATACCAAGTCATCTCTTTCATCCAGTGGAATTTGCATACACAGTTATGAAAGGACCAGGCTACACTGCAGTACAAGCGGGTGACTCTACTCTAGGACGTAACATATATATATATATATTATAATATAGTTCCATAGTTTATAGTTCGGCATTTTGTTATTTCAAGAATCGTGTATTATAATTTGTAAGGAAAACATGCGAAAATCTCGCCTTCATATTAATGGATTTGTTCGAGAGCGTACCGCAATCAAGGGGTTAAGAACTAAAGTAAACTTCTCACCTTTTCTGTAGTAGCTCATGAATTGAGGCCTCCGGCACACACATTTTTAATAACCAATAATAAAATAATACTAGTCGCAGGTAATATCAAATATTACTAAAATACTTCTTCTCAAATTTGATTATGTTTAATCAAAATTATTCTTTTTTGTTAACGATCAATCCGTATGAAAAAAATCACTGATTTTACGTAAAACAGATACAAACTGAACAACGAAAAATAGTAACATAATACTCAACAGATCAAACAGAAGTGGCTCGCTTTGCTTCTTGATCCTATTCATAAACTTATGCCGGCCCCCACTTCCTTGACGGCTACTTCTTTTCTACAGCGAATCAGTTCTTAGGATATGCCTACTTGGTTCCTCATTGGATACTGATACTGACGCCTACGAGGCTCATTGGTTTAGAAAACTAACAAGATGTGACAATTGCCTTCGATGACAATACTTTCAAAAGTAAAAGAAAAGAAAAGAAAATGGCTTAGTACGTTACAATAAAGACATAATTTTCCGAGTAAAAAGAAACTTGTGTAGATAAAAAGGGCCGCATAAATGTAAAAGGAAACGTATATTACGTGATAAGCTTAAGGATGTATAGGCTATAAGTCAAAATGATGCTAGAGTATAGATTTTTTTATGAAAGGTACGTTTTAATATTAGAAATCTATATCTAAAATTTTGAATCGATTCATGGGTTTTTTAAATAGTTAGAGTCATTTGAAATTTGTGTGATGAACTATTCATATGACATTCACGAAATCGTGTGAATCTCATGAAAAATTGTGTTTAAGAAAAATCATGATTTTTTATGAGATATTATGAGAGTAATTAATGAAATTGTAACACAAATTTTCGTAATCACGCGTAATTCATCGGTAAAAGAATAGAAACGTGGCAACCTTGTCGTTACGTGGAAACGCTCAGCGATATATATAGATATACCTTTACCTTAGAATAGCATCTTATCGTATGTTTAGCATGATGGGTAATAATAATTGAAGATTATTAGTTATTATTAATATTAATGATTTCTTTGTGGAAGTGAAAAAGTTTAAAGGACTTTTCAATATGTAAGTGTGAAAGGAATTGTGTTTTGTTATATTGTCATCAAGAGATTATTTGAATATAATGAGTTAGGTTAGGAAAAAAAAACAACTCAAGAAAATATCAAGTGTTATTAAAATAAAATTCAGTGTTTAATTTAGCATTTAGACATTTTTCAATAAATTAATTTTTATAAAAGTTCTTATTTTTATAATGAGTTAGGTTAGGAAAAATATATAACTCAATGAAATATCACAAGTATTATTAGAAAAAATTCAGTGTTCAGTTTAGCATTTAGACATTTGTCAATCAATTTATTTTCATAGAATAGCTATGGTTAGATAATTGGAAAATATCTCCTATATATTAACATACTATATCTATAATATATATTTTTGTTAAACATCAATACTTATAATATTCAATTTTCATTTTTTTGTCTCAGCCATTTAATAATTTTGTCAACAGTTGATCGATTAACTAGAACTTTTTGGTCGTTTTGTCTATTCAGTAATAACATAACTCCTTCTTCTCCTAAATCAGAATACGTCTTTTTCAATAGGTCAATTGTAATATTATTTTTTATTAATTTGTTTCTAACTTCAATTCCAACAATTGAAACAATAGGTTGTAGTGTTGGTAATAATACTTTAATTCTATTATTATCCAACCACTTATTTGTCGCTTCATGATAGTTAATACTATATTGAATCATATCTTTATAATCTATTTCTAATTTCTTAATTATTTTTTCTAAAATTGCAACATCTTTGGTAGCATCATGAGCATCGGCACAAGAAATATTTAATGACTTGGCTAAATTTGTTATTGTATAAGCACCTTTTCCAGTACGTTCTGTAATTTTTCTTATTACTTTTAAAGTATCTATAAAACCTTCTGCAACAGTTGAGAGTTCATCAATTAAATTACAAGAAGTTAAAGATTTGCATAATCTTGGACCATCGAAATTCAATTTGTGAGCAGAATTTTCTATCAAATGACATTAAATAAGTTATTAATTGCCCCAAAGCAACTCGAAGTGGAACTGATTATCTACTTTTTTATCATGCAACATCAAATCTCCATCAAATTTTCTTAAACCATGAATACTAGAAGCGGATGCTGAAATTTCTTGCTTAGGATAAATATATATACATTATAATTAATACTGCCACACTTCATTGCAATTTGTAATATATCACAGTTACTTTGTAAGCCTGTTGTCTCTATATCAAAGAACATTATTCGAATATTTTCTCCAAGCGTACCATCTTCTTCATCGCTCAATCTTGATATCTGTACTGCAGCAGGTTCTTGAAGTAAAGTTAAGTTACTTTCATATGTTGTTTCTTCTAAAGTTTCCTTCTTATGGCGCAGAGCAGATCTTTTTTTCTTGAATAAAAGTCTATTTTTCTTGAATATCTGTGTTTTTATAAGTATGGCTCGTTTAACTTTTGTTTTTGTAAGTCTTGAAATATTTTTTTTATGATGTTTTCCAGGAGATAGTTCTAAATTGGATGAAATTACACTAGTGTAATTAATACCTAAATTTTTTTGACAAACAATTGAAGCATACCGGTAATTAGATGATGCTGATAAACTTAAACATTTAGATTTTGGTGTTTTGCTAGCCATACTTGCATTCAAGCTTTCATTAACATTGCTAGAGGCACCAACTGAAAACTTTTCTGCATTATTAGCTACATTATCAAAAATGGTCTTCAATTCATCAAATAATCTGATATCCGTTAATCCACCAGGCACAGTTTTATGATCATAATTTTCTTTATCTTGAATATAACTACACCATTGACCACATTTTTCATGTTTGTTAAATGCGTGGTAAGGAATAGATCTAATCGTTGCTGCCATATTTTTACTATTTCCTTTATTTTGTATCATTGCATAACTAAAACATCTATGTAAATATTTGATACTATCTTTCTTCAATTCATGATGATTTTTCTCAATAGCATATAAATGTTTAGTCACACCTTTTGATGTATGATTAGTATCAGATAATTTACTAATTTGATGTACAGCATTTTAACGACAAGAAGCAATTGCAGAGCTATCATTATCTCCTATAAACACACCAATTTCCACAGTTTTAGAATTTAAAATAGAGCTTTTATTTATTAATTGATTGGCAGCATGAGCTTCCATTGCTTTTGCTGAACCAGAGAAATTCATTCTACAGTCATGGTCAAAAGGAGTATGTCCTGCGTCATATTTTTTACATTTTTTATTACACGTTGAATAATCTAATACAGCTTGACTATAAATTCCTACGATTGCACCAAAGCCATTAAGGCTGTCATAATTTCTACCAGTCCTACGAGTACTCCAACCCATATCATGTGAAGCCATTAATTGAACTACGGTATCAAAAGTTGTAATATTAATTCCTTTATTAAAACAAGAATTTATACCTTCAGGCCTGAAAAATAAATAAAATATCTGAAAATACTCATTGTGGGATAAAGAATTATAAATTTCTCGTTAATTGTATTATTAAAATATTTATGTAGTTTAAATCATACATATTCAAATCAGTAATATAATGTAATTAGTAATGTTTATAATACATAATTATAATAAAGTACAATCGAATTTAGGTTTCATATAAACACTGTATGAAAAATTAATTAGTAATTATAATTAAAAATAAAAAGAAAATTTGTACAATTCATCGCTTATTTGAAAAAAAGCTTTCTAACTTTTAAATGTGTTTTTAAAGAAATCAATAAAATCATATTTACAATTGTTCTCTAAGAGTAGAAAGATTCTCAAGTGTTAATTCACGCTCCAATTCGGTTGCTTCTTCATAACTCTTCTTAACAACAATTTTTGTTGTATTCCCAACTTCTTCCTCGCATCTTTTGTATGTTTTGAAGTCGATTGATGGTATTAGGTTGTCCCATAAGTTTCTTCCGCGCCACGCTATGAATGAGTCTGACTGGCTATGTTTATATAAACATGCAGGCTTATCTCTTAGCCGTTTATGGCATCGGTTTCAGTCGTCCCAGAGCTCTTTCAAAGTACGTTTCGTTGGTGACAAAGTCTCTTTTAAAATTTTTTCTGCCCCGTTCAATATGGAGAACCAAAAGAAGCATTTACGGCATGTTATGCTTCATTGCTTTAAAAAAGGCAATAGTGCAAAGGACACTGCAGACGAGATTTGCACCGTTTACGGGAGTGRTACTACGACCATTAGGACCGTCCGCAATTGGTTTAAGAAATTTAGAGTCGGCAATTTCGATTTGCAAGATGAAGACCGCAGCGGCCGCCCAGTAACGACGGATGCGGACCTTATCAAGACTGTGCTCGCTGAAAATCCGCGATATAGTGTGCGCGAGATAGTGGATGACACTAACATTCCCAAGACAACGGTACATAAGCATTTGATCAAGATGGGATATGCAAATCGGTATGAAGTTTGGGYTMCACACATATTGACGGAGACCGGCCTTATGAACCGCGTCTCTACGTGCGATTTGCTTCTTCAGCGACATGAAAGAAATCCTTTCTTAAAGAGTCTTGTCACTGGAGACGAGACTTGGATTTTGTWTCAAAATGTGTCTCGAAAACGCACTTGGTCCAAGGAAAATAGACCTTCAACTGTTGCGAAGCCTGGACTTCATCCGAAGAAGGTTCTTTTATCCATTTGGTGGGACTGAAAAGGTGTAGTGTACTACGAGCTCCTTCCTCAARGTGAAACGATCAATGCTGACAAATATTGTAATCAACTTGATCAACTGAAAGCCGCCATAGCAGAGAAACGGCCAGAACTGGCGAACCGACGAGGAGTCGTTTTCCATCACGACAACGCAAGACCGCATGTTGCAATGGTCGTGAGACAAAAATTATTACAGTTCGATTGGGACGTTCTACCTCATCCTCCGTACTCCCCAGACCTTGCTCCTTCCGATTATTACTTGTTCCTCTCCTTAAAAAATTCTCTCCGTGGTAAATCTTTCAAATCCATAAGCGAAATAAAAACGCACACAGATGAATATTTTGCAAGTAAGCCTMMACAATTTTGGAAAGAGGGCATAATGAGGCTTCCTGAGAGATGGAAGAAGGTTATAGAATAGAACGGTTCATATATAACACAATAAATCAACCTCAAACAACAAATATCGTGTATTCATTTCGCATCAAAAAAAGGGAAGAAACTTATGGGACAACCTAATATATTGAGACATGCCAATAATTTATTAAGATTATTGAATCCAATTCCACTGTCTATCATACCTATGAAAACAAATGAGTATAATATTTATTTTTGTTATTTTAAAAATTGAAATAGCTACAAAAGAAAAAACTTTATTGAACTACCTATCACAAGTTTAGCATTAACATCAAAACGACTCATCCGGTGATTATTTACAAATGTAGAATGTTGTGTACCGGTATTGATTATATTTATCAATAAACATTTGTGACAACGGATTGACAAGATGGAGCCTAATCCTCGACGTTGTTCGTTTTCAATATTTTTTAATGATAAACATTCTTTACAGCTAGAACACCATACCTGCTCACCAATAAATAATAATTCTACGATGCGTCGTCCTTCTCCTGGAGTAACGTTTTTGATTTCAGACTGCTTTTCAGTATCTTCAGATATATTTATCTTTCTACGTTTAGTCTCAGTTCCACCAGAATTTAACCTATTACGACCACTGTTTTGTTGAGATATTCTTTGATTGTATATTTTTTCACTAACAAGAGTTCCTTACCAATAAAACCTTTTTCTTTTCACTTTGTCCATTATTTCTTGAAGTAATTGAACTATTAAATCGGAGTAAACAAAACGATCTGCTCTCTCACTCTTGTATGTACCGTGTAACAGCTGATTCCAAGCCAAGCCGACGCAGATGCCGAGTCTATTTGAAAGTTGTTGCCAACTTGAAAAAAAATATATACGCTCGCAGCCGTGCCCGATCTAGCGATCAATTTGTAGACTTCTTTTTCATTATTTATCTCACAAATATGTATTGATACTTACCTTTTCTTTATTTCAGTAATACTTATTTATCTATTGAAGTACGAAACAATGTAAAATTCTAGACAGTATCTAAATTATAAATTATCATTTTTCATTTTCTATAGCTTAAGGGGACGTTCTACTCTGCAATTTTTAAAAAATTAAATTTTTTTTTTTACATTTTTCGAATGTATATATACGTAGAAATATTGTGTTAAAATTTCCAAAAGATCCGATGTCTCTAACTACATTTTTTTGCTGTCTGAACGTTACTATTTCGGACTGCTCTCCTGAACGTTTGGCGCGCACGGTTCTTATATCGGCTACGGAGACTCCAAGACTTTTAAAATGCTGCTTTATTATCATCCATACGGTAAAGATTTCATTGTTAAAAAGTTGAAGTGTATTTTGCATGTGGCAAAACGTATTTTTAAGCGCGTTAATAAGGCAAGAAAAGCTCTCATACAAAAGAAGAACATTTAAAAGATCAACGCCTAACCGCCAAAAAAAAAAATAAGAACCGTAGCAAAAACAGTAGTGAAGAGAAAAACGACTGTTGTGAAAAAAGTTCCTGAAGTAAAAACTAAAAATTTACAATCAAATTGATGAAAGAACTCTCAGAGATCTACGGTTTAGCAGTCAGAAGAAATTTGAATTCTTCATAGGATATGCGTAACGAGATTTGGGCAGGATACTACCACAAAATTTCGACTGATGCCAAGCCGAAGCATTCTAAGTGTTCCATCGACTGGTRAAAGTWCCTCAAATCTAAGGCACATGGCACCTAAACACATGTTTAACGGTAAAAAAGTTGTTGAAATTGCGTGCAAAGTTTCTGCATGTATCTTTAACGAAGGATTTCGGACAGTGATGAAGATAATGGAAACGATAGGTATGAAACTTGGGCCAGRAGCGATCGACTTAGCTAAAAGACGCGACGACCGACGTATCGAATCTGCGAACCGTCGAAGCTCTAAGTGCTCAAAAGATGCCAGATCAAAGTGGAAGAAGGCAAGACTGGAAGAAATTGAAGAATATGAACAAGAAGAAGGTCTATTGTACGGTCCAGGCATCGCAGATTAGGTTTAGGTAAGAATTTTTAACGATTTTGAGTAAAAAAAACTTTAAACGCGTTTTTCTCGAAACTACGTTTTGAAATACTAGCTCCATCGTATCTCACGAACYAGTAAACCGATTCTTATAAAATTTAATCCAGATATTCTACACATGAGCTGTAACAAAGTGACGGAGAGTTTTTTCTTATATTTTAATTTTTACTAATTATTTTTAGTCAAAAACAACGGAAAAAAGGTCTAATTTACGTTTTTTTGTAATTTGTCCACCATTTTTTCATTTATTGATAAAAATTTCATATATTACTATCACTTTGTAGCTGAAGTCATACAGAATATAAAACCATTTTACTTTTATGTTTCAGGTAAGCCATTCTCAAGTTCTGATGGAGCTACCAAAGCACTAAAGTTTTAAGGTTTTTTTTTATACTACTGTTTTTGCAATAAAAAATTAATTAAAATAAAAAAATAAAAATTCATTTATATAGTTTAAGACTCAGTTAAACAAACCCCACAATTTTTATATCGATATCTTTTATAGTTTTCTTGGAAAAAATTCGCGAAAATAGCCTTTTTTTTAGGTGCTCAGAGTAGAAGGTCCCCTTAATTCTAAGAGAAAAATCTTAGATTATTTCCAAATATTGTTTACCGAAGATTTAATGGCACACATTGTATAATGTACAAATGAATATTACAAGAGTACAACTACATCCAATCTCATGGCAAAAAAAAAATATGAACAATCTTGAGTCGACGTCACCACGAGTGAAATGTATCGTTTTTTCGCAACTGCGTTGCTAATGGCACATGTCAAGAAACTTAAATATGCTGACTACTGGTCCACTGATTGTCTGACAGCTACCGAAAGTTTTTGAAAAATAATGCCGCGTGACCGACACAGAGATATTCTTAACTTTCTATATTTTAACGATTTAAATGTAGCCAACACTCGTGATCCTCTCTATAAAATACGCCGAGTTATTGATGAACTTCAGAGATCTTTTAGTAAGATGTTTTTATCCATTTTGCAATCTTTGTATAGATGAAAGCTTAATGTTATTTAAAGGTCGGTTATCATTTAAATAATTCATTCCAGCTAAACGAAACAGATTCGGCATAAATCTTTCGTTTTGTGCGACTGCTTGTCAGGTTACATTTCAAATTTTATTGTATATACAGGAAAAACTACAGATTCCAACGGACAGTCCGATGACAATTTAGGAAAATCAGGAAGTGGGGTTATGACACTCTTAGAACCATATCTTGAACAAGGCCATACCGTATTTGTCGATAATTGATATGCAAGCCCCACTTTATTTACAAAATTACAACATCATAAAACAAATGCTTGCGGAATGGTAAAAAAAACCATAAAAATATGCCCATAATTTCCAATCATTTAAAAAAATCGAGTTTTGTTTTTTTTCTTCTTAAATAGTTAATTGAATATCTTAAAAATATGCTTGTAAAATTTTATAATAAAATTCGCATTATTTATCGATTAAAATATTCATTTAAGTGCTCCGCCTCAACTCAGCGCTAGACGCAAACTCTAAACTTTGAACGCGTTTTTCTCAATACGACTTTTTTCCAAATGGCGTGCAAGATAACTAAAAAGTTCTCAACTCATTTTTATGAAATTCAGCACACATTTCTTTTATAGTATTAGCTTTTAGTTGAACTTCAAGAAGGTAAAAAAAATGTTAAAATATTGCAATTTTTGACTTAAAAACCGTTAAAAAAAAGGGTCAAGAATGGCAGCCATTTTGAAAAAAAGAATTTTAAAAACTCAGATTCCTTTATTTTAATATATAATGAATAAAGATGCTGAGTTTCAAAACGATTCATTTATTCCTTCCATTTTAAATAAGCCTCTGAAAAACGGTCAAAATTTAGGCGTTTACATGTATCGTCGGCCTTAACGGTTTCTATAAATATGTTTGAAATGTTTTTAAAATGTTTTTCATAATATTTTACCAAACTTTTTAAAAATAATGTTTGAAATCTTTGCAAAAGGTTTCTGCAAGGTTTTATTGTAATTTTTTTTCATCAAGATTTTGCGAAAAATTATATTTTTTTGAAAAATTTTAGAAATATTTTCAGAACATATCGAAAAAGATTTCAAGAAAGTTTTCAAAAATGTTTTGAGAAATATTATTTGCAAGGTTGCTACAAGATTTACAAAACGTTTTGAAAAAATGAATACTAGAAAAACTTTAACAACCTTTCTGCATCATTTAATAAAATATTTTTAATAATATTCTTTCGAACTTTCTTGCAATATTTTATGAAATATTTAGCATGATTTCTGCTAGGTTTCATGGAAATAGTTTCAAACATTTTAACTACTCTTTCAGTAAAATATTTTAGAAATATTCTTGAAATATTTTTGTAAAATCTTTTATGAATCTATTCAAAATATTTTAGAATGATGCCTGCAAGGTTCTAAAAGATTTTTTGGAAGTATTTTACGAAAGTTTTCGCTGAAAGATTTCAAAACTTATCGTGTTATGTGGGACAGTCCACTTCTAAGGACTTCAGTGAACACAGTCTAATTGATAAAACTATCTTTACTTATGATACAAATTTAGATATACCTGTACAGCCTAGAGAGATTACAACAGAGCTTACAAATATTCATCCTACAAATCCTATAAACGACAAAAATCATCAATTAGGTATGTAAATGTCAACCTTACAATTACGTTCAAAAATTTAACTTATTAAGGGTTCATTCTGATTTATACGCCGAAAAAAAGGCTATTTTCACGATTTTTTTTTAGGCTTTGTAAGATACATAAACATATGAAAGTTGTTGGGTATGATAAATACACTCTAGAAGTACAAGAAAAAATTTTTTTTTTATTGTTTTTAACGTTTTTTGACATCCAAAATGGCTGACAAACGTGAACCCGTTAAAAGTAGGTATGCTGTTGGCGGGCATCGAAATTTGAGAACGGGTGACCTAAAACAAAAAAATTAAACGGTTTTAAATTCAGTATGACAATRGCTATCGGGTATGCTAAAACTATCAATTTTTATGAAAGCAAAACAAAATGACAGCCATTTTTCGAAAAAAAAAATCGTTGATTTTTTTCGCAGTTTTTTGTAAAAAAAAAATAGTAAAAATTAATATTTTGACTTGGTTGTAGCATGCGAGATAGCCATTCATGTGT
>NW_015149196.1:23560-38444 GCF_001465965.1 Polistes dominula | reverse complement strand
GTTTCGGAGATATCATGCCCGCCAACCGAAAAAACGTTGTTTCGAGAAAAACGCGTTTAAAGTTTCTTTTAACAAATTTTTAAAAAGTCTGACTTTACCTTATTCTGCGATGCCTGCACCATACAGTATGCCTTTTGCTTCTTCAAAATACTCATTTTTTTCCACTCTAGCCTTTTTTCGTTGTGTCTTGGCCTCTATCAAAGCTTCTCCCCTCAAACAATTGGCTGAGCGCACGCGCGTGTTGCCGCGGTTACTAGCGTAATTGACTGCGATAGGGCCAAGTTTTATCTCCAAAAAGTGCATTATTTCCAGTATTGGATCAAAACCTTCGTTGAATATACAAGCTGCCAATTTAAAAGTTATTTCAACAATTTTCTTACCATTAAATAGGTGTTTAGGCACCATAGCCCAAACGCATTTGTTGAAGCACTCGTTATTAATTTAAATGTGTGGCCACCTAAACATCTTTCAAGTAATTCTGTTTTTGTCAGGTCAATATCAACCATTTGTTTTTTGCTGCTATATTCATGCAGAGACATTTCCTCTTACACCATCGCAGATGGCTTGTCTCCTTTATCTGTAATATCTCTATGTGTTTGGGTCGCAAAATAATATACTTAGACTGCTCGGATCGTTCTAAAATTTTTCTATGATAATTCTACATATGTTTACTTTCGAAAAATGCAAAAAAAAAAAATTAATTTTTTCAAAATGATAAACCAGAATAAACCCTCAAAATTGCTATAAAAGTATTTGTTGGGAAAAAAATATAAGACCCTGGGTCATCATCATGTATATACGGTCCTGGGTCATCGTCATGTAGGTACGGGCCTGGGCCATATGTAGCTCCGAGCGTTTCTTTGTTTTTGGAAAGGTTACAGCCTGTGATCCCATTCGTACGATAATTATCTCGTACGCGTCACATAATTTGAAGCTTTGTACGATCTAAAATTCAGGCTGTACGATAATTTTCGATTTTACGATAAATCGATATTTTATCGATATGTCTCGAAATTGTTTTTGTTTTGTTTGCTTCGCTCGCTTGCTCAGCGTCCAACGCCTCCTATTTTCCTCACACCACTGCTGTCACACAGTCACAACTCATATATACAATACACTGCACAGTCTAATTTGAAAAATAAGAAGATCACAGCTTAGTTGGCGGTTTGATGAGCCATGAGCTCACCACAAATTCGAAAAACATCGACTCGACAAGTCGATCACTACTGTATCATCTGCTCCCTCACTGCCGTACCTACGACAGCTTGTTTGAACTTGAAATTTTTCCCGTGCGTACGATAATAGTTCTACGTTTATGATAATTTTACGACCCTGTGTCGATCAGACAAGCTAAAGTCTCTGGGATCACTGTGCTTCAGCTTTAGCTTATCTTTCCGTTACGTACTGGTGCCTTGGTCAGTACTATGGTATTTATTCTATCGTAAGAAGGAGTTAAAGGGATGTGGATTGTAAATCAATTATTGTTAGTTAATGTTTAATAATTTGGGGGGGGGGGCGCTTTTGCGCTCCTAGTTGTGTGAGCTGTTTATTATTAATGCACGTATAACGCTAATGTGTGTATACTGCTTCTGGAACGACTGGAACTGATGAATGCGAGTATAACGCTGGTGCGTATATACCGCGACTGGAACGATTGGAACGACTGGAACTGATGAATGCGAGTANTGGAACGACTGGAACTGATGAATGCGAGTATAACGCTGGTGCGTATATACCGCGACTGGAACGATTGGAACGACTGGAACTGATGAATGCGAGTATAACGCTGGTGCGTATATACCGCGACTTGAACAACTGCAACTGATGAGGGCGAGTATAACGCTGACGCGGGTATACCGCTGCTGCCACCGCCGCCGCTGCGTATATTCCGCTAATGCGTATATACCGCTGCCGTCGGTGCTACCGTACGGTGAGTAAGATTACACATTGACAGACAAACTACTCACTAAAAAATCATACACTGAGAAATAGGGATATCTCAGGGATATTTTAGAAGGTAGTGATCTGTGAGTGTTGTTGATGGTGACGTGGGGATACACAGTGACTTAAGCTTATAGCTCATGCTCACAATCTCGAACTGCAAACCAAAAAGCTACACTGTTGGTTCTGAGTTGTGGTCTAGCCTTAGGATTGTGAGATTATTATAACAAGGTTCCCCCCTTAGGTGGGAATTCAGTTACTTCCCTCTGTGAAGGAATGAAATCTTCTGCTGGTGGTGTGAGGAACAGCTCTGAGAAAGTCTTTCAGCTGGCCTGTTTACATGGAGTACTTGATGGCTTAGAAAGCCTACAGGTGTCTCTTGAAATGGATTGCATTGCAGCAACAACCAAACTATACACCATGCAAGACATGCAAAATGAGTTAAAGAGATCAATAGATTCACTGGACTCTAAATTAAGGAATTTAGAGTCAAGCAATGATTCCACCAGAGCAATGCTAAATGATGCGCTGCCTTAGGCTAGTAGTTCAAGTGTGGTCTCTAATATTAGTTCAGTTAAGTCCGGGAGGTGGGTAGTAAGAGTGAGCAGTTCCAACCTTGATAAGCATTCAGGGTCCATAGAAGCAAGCACAAGCAAGCAGTGTGCGGAATCCTGTCAAAAAGGCCCACAAGTCAGGTTTGGGGAATGAATTCAATAAAAAACCTATCAGGAAATCAAAGAAGAATGAACTATCCACTCACAGCAAAGATGATACAATATTCTCCCATAGCAACATTAGACACAACAGTCTGAGAACTAGAATTCTAATAGATAGAGTGCTAAAGCAGCAACTAACTCATCTATTACAAGTAACTGGAGTTACAAAAGATGACTGGTTGGTCCTGTATGGGCTAGTTGCAGTTCCAGTGAAAGAAACTGAATTCTTGTGTGATATCAAAAGACTTGTTAGAGCCTATTCCAGTCAGAAGTTTGATCCACAGAAGGTGTTCAAACAATGTGTAGCAAATTGGATGTCAACTTTCCATATGCCTATACAAGAGTTTGGCATCAAAATCAACATTGAGGGAGCTGATCATAAGCTTAGTTATTCTAGTCATAGAACCATAGAAGAGGACATGTCAATGCTAATTGTGATGTATCTCCAAGAAGGAGTCTCAGTTGAGAGGCTCCTAATGGAATCCAAGAATGGGTTTAGGAAGCTAATGCAAATGCTATATAACAAGTACCAACTTAAAACCCTTAAGGAAGCCCAACAAAGGGGGTATTGCTCATTCAATTCAGAGATTGTAACTGTGACAGAACTCTGTGCAAAATTTCCCCTACTGACTTGTACTTTTGTGGAGCATGATTTTGGCAGGATTCTATTTGACACCTCTATCTTTGGGGAAGATTATCCTAAAGTACTGTTCTCTCCGATGTTCACATCAGTTGTCACTAGGGAGATAAAGCATCTAGGTAATAGGGTCAACATTCATCCTCAACTGTTACTGGTTGCTATATTGACGGATGACGTGTTACAACAAAAAGGTAACACAACCCCCTTAGACCAGATATGGTCACAATATTTGGTATTGTTCAACTCTACTATTCTAACGCCAAGCATGAGGAGTGAAGCATGTCGAAAGTTTGGTGTAGTCAAGAGCGGGGCATTTATTAATTCACCCTCTAACATTAGGAGCAAGTGTCTAATAGAGATAGGCTTAGGACGGTCATGCGACAACTTGGGTGCCATACTCACTGAGTTGAACAATGTTAATTGATCCATCCTGAAATTATGTGCGTTCAGGATGGAAGGATCATATTGAAAACATTATTGCTCACTAAAGGAATGTCGTGTTGATCATCAAGTTCTACAAACGATTTATGTGTGATCCTAATGTCTTGTGCATTCGTGCAAGTGAGTTGTTGACTGAAAGTGAGTTTTGATTGCAATAATCCAAGGGGATATTGTCTAACACTTCCAAAGCTGTTAGTGGGGGTAGTATAGTTGAGATTAACTAGTCCATCTTACATGAAAATGTAACTACTCATTTGTTCACAATGTCACTTTGTGTGATGGGTCCCAGTAGTTAATAGCTAGAGGACTTCTGGCCATCATTCTCCTTATGCTTCCCTCATTCTGAGAAGTCTAGAATAGATGGTCTGATATGCCTCACAAATTTGAACGTTCATTTTAATAATTTGCTGTTCTAGTCGCTTTCCTACGTTCTATATCTTCTTTCTTCTGTTTATGATCTCCGTCTAAATGTTGTTGTCTCATTTTAGAAAAATCTCTTGCAAGTGGATCTGTATGTTCGTTAGACCTATCATAAAATCCTGAAGCAGGACGTTTTTATTAAAAGGTATTTCACAATTATAATTAGGTCCACGCTTGCGCTTATTCTTTTGTGACACGGTGATACCCCCAGCACGAAGTTCCCTACCTACGCTTTTGTAAAGCTGGTCAAGGTCAAGGGCTCGAGTTAATTCAAGCGCACTAAACAGACCAAATTTTGTACACTCAAGATAATTCGAGCGGCGTTGTATTTTATGCTGCTATAAAAATTTTGATTAATTTTGTATTTTTTTAAATGTTTTGCCAAGACAGTGTTCTAAACTGTGTTCTCTTACATACAACAAAAATTAATTTTTTTTGCCAGATTTTTCAAAAAAAAACTGTGTTAGGGGGTTAATTATTGATTGCTCAAAATCCTTCAGGTTATACTTCTGCATATTTTAATTTTTGCCCATTAATCTATTGTAAGACAGTTCATTATTCTAAATATAAAATATAATTTGCATAAACTATAAAAATATTGTATACTATACTTTAATTACTATAATTTGCAAGTGTGAGCATTTCCTTTTATTAAACATTTATTTATATTTAATTTTTTGATACCACACTTAAAAATTTTTAGGCATTTTGTTTGTGATTTTGTAACTGTCTTCTTAATGTTTAACAGAATTAAAATCAATACACTCTTTTATATTGTTGTATCTTTTCATTTGGTAAATTTATATTAGTTGACGTTGTAGAAAATCTGTTAAAAAAACATATAACTTCAGAAATTAAGAAGTGTAAATTGAGAGAAATAAGCAAAAATTTTATTTGTAAAAATTAATTTTTAAATATATTACAGAGGAAAAGAAATTACAAGATATAAACTTAACATTTTAAATGATAACATCACAGGTAAAATCAGAAACATATAGTACATTATGCAATTTCTGCTTATATGTTAGTTACAAAACTCACTGCCGTACCTACGACAGCTTGTTTGAACTTGAAATTTTTCCCGTGCGTACGATAATTTTTCTGTGTGTACGATAATTTTATGGCTCTGTGTCGATCAGACAAACTAAAGTCTCTGGGATCACTCTTTACAGTCGGTCGCGCAGTCGGTATAAAGTAAGAGTGTAAATCGGTATAGGGAGCACAGAGTGTGCATGGTGCAAGAGTTAACGCGGTCGCTGCGCTACTGGGCGGGTGACCGGTCTAATCTTTTTTTTCAGGTTGTGTTTCAACTCCGGAGTCAGACACCGTCTAGTCGTGTGTGTTGAATGGCAGTGTCAGTTCTATCAGTGGTATGAAGTGATAGTGCTAGGTGTGATCTGGGGAAAACCGTCCCAGGTTGCCTGGGTTGGGCGTAAAACAATGAAATCCCATGACGTGGAGATACTGTCTGCCCACACCCAACGGTTGAAACTATAATCGGGAGGTTTTTTAGTCGGTAGGCGTACGGTTCGACGTACAGGTCGAATCTGACACTTCTCTGGGTAACCGGCCCAGGGAGCCTTTAAAAGGTTTTCCCTCCTGACAAAAAAAAAACACGTGTTAGAAGTGAAACCTTCAAAAAACTAAGTTTCGAGAGAATCTGACGAATGCACAGTTTCAAGAGTAAGATAATTGTAGGATTTATTTATTATAATATTGAATGAAATAGCTATAGATAGACACTAAAATCGTAGGATATTTATCAAAGGAAATATAATTCGTCGGAAACTAAGTAAATAAGAATAATCCTTTTTTTTAAGCTCAGGTATAAAATTTTTTTTGTTAATATGGTTTTCAATTTTCCGTTTTCATCTACATTCTTGCGCTGTATAACAAACATTTTAGGATAGACGAAATAATGACGTTACGAAAAACATATGGAAAATGCTGCTGGACTGAACGAAGGTTTTGGTAAAATGCAATGAGAGACCTAATAAGAGATATTCTTTAGAAATGTTTTTTTAACTCTGCAGCCTGCCACACTTCGAGACCTTTATTATTTATAACATATCTCGTCTTTATGCTTTTGACCACAAGCTTATCTTTCCAAATACTCTCGTCTAAATAAAGATCTGAACAATGAAAAATCTGAAAAACGCATTGAGTCGTATCACTTTCTCAGCTAATCGAACTGTGTAAACAACAAGTTTCGAATTTGGGACCCGTGGTAAACTCCACCAATTAACGCTCAGCTTTAGACCTGCTCTTTGTACTCTTTATAATGCTTTTTTGTATTTCTCTAACACGTAGTACACTACATACTGTGGATAAAAGCTCGTCCCAGGGGATCAAAGTTAAATAGAAAATTTCTTTCTCCCTACATCACAAGCTCTCATTGGCCTGTTCCATGCCCACGACCTGTTCCTCGCGTTAAGGAAAACGCACATTAACGTTGCTAGTAACTCTGAAAAGAAATTCCAAAGATCTTTAATTCTTTGATTCGAATTTCGAAAGAAGTTTCGAAAGACCCATGTATTCGAAAAGTTCTTGAAATAATATTTTAATAAATATTCTATTAGAACTGTTAGTATCTTTTTCGATTAATTTTATACACGACAATACTTTCCATGATATAGAATCGGTAAATAACAAATGAGCAAAGAATTTCGATACGTTTCTTAACTTTTTAAAAATACTCTTTGTTCTACGCGTAAAGTAGTGCCTTCTCAATCTCTTTGTGTTACGCGTAAAGTAGTGCCTTCTCAATCTCTTTGTGTTACGCGTANTACGCGTAAAGTAGTGCCTTCTCAATCTCTTTGTGTTACGCGTAAAGTAGTGCCTTCTCAATCTCTTTGTGTTACGCGTAGAGTAGTACCTTCTCAATCGCTGCATTGCTACGCGTGAGCAGTGCCGTCTCACGCGCTCTCGTGCGACGCAGAAAATAGTGCTATCTCACTCGCGTTCGCGAGACACGTGAACTGTGTACTTTCTAACAGTGTAGGGTTATTGTGGTTTCTCTTAGGTTGTTTATCAAAACATAGTACCATACCCCTCGCACGACATTGACTTCACGTTCGCACGGCTCGTTAGATAGCGGTTATCATTTAGAAACTCTTCGAGCAGTGGCACTTAACTTTCGACATCTCAATCTGTACTTACAATGGTTCTCGTAGGCGATGAGGATCAGAAGGTCAAGGCGTCAGGTGACCGTGATGACCAAGCGACATCTCAGGCATCACAACCTGCCAGTTTGACTATACCAACGGTGTCTTCTCATGGCCAAGGTCCTCGGACCAGAAGTCAGTCTCCGGTGCCGCTCAGCAGCGAGTTGACATTGCGCGTGCACGCTCAGAATGAGCTTATTAAGACAATGAAGGACATGCTCATTCAGGTCAGTGAACCGTCAGACGGAATCACTTTGACTAAGGTCAATATGATGCTAGAAAAACTCAAAGAACAGCATCGGGCCTTTCGAGTCAAGCATGCGCAGCTCGAATGCAATTAGCCTCCCCCCAGCCAATTAGAAAATCCATATTTTAATCAAAAGGTCAGCATCACCGAGTCAAAGCTGATGTTAAAAATTAAGAGATTGCTTGGTCGGCTCAAGGAGCAGCTCACTCAGACCGCTTAACCAGCTCCTCCACCTGAAGCTGGGGCTCGTGCCCGCTCAAGGCTACCAGAACTGACCGTGCCAACGTTTAGTGGCGAATGCCGGAAGTGGCCAGATTTTAAGGCAATGTTTAGCTCAGTGATTGGGAACCGCTCAAATCTCAGTGACCTGGAGAAATTCCAGTACCTAAATTTAGCGATGAAGGGTGAGGCCTATGAGCTCATCGCCAACATCCCTCCCGACCACTCTTTGTATGAATCAGCTTGGAATCTGTTAAATGCACGCTTTGAAAAAAAAACGACTAAACATCAAGTCAGATTTATAACGACTGCTCAATCTCAAGCTTATGCAGAAGCGACAGGCCCCTTCACTTACGAAGATGGTTAATATCATCAATGAAACAACTCAGGCTATCAGGGCACTAGCAGTGGAGAGCAATAACGACTGCCCTATGGTCACTCTCCTCACTGGACTGCTCGATCGAGACACTCGTGAGAAGAGGTGGAAAACGTCTCTTGCGTCAACTGATAAGTTTTCTTTCCTCAGCCCACTCACTGACTTCCCGGTTGCTCGTGCACGCACTTTGGAGACCATTGAGGCAACATTGGCGCCGGCTCAATCTAATGTGCCAAAAGGGGCTATGACAAGTCGTGCAAGCTCACATCAGGCTTCTCTACAGCCCCAAGGCAGCTCAGCAAAGTTGGTAGCCCATCAGACATATCATCCTGTTCAGTCTTAGACAGTGTATCCGTGTGACTGTTGGTGGCAAGACCATTATATCGCAATCTGCCCAAGAATGCGCGGCTACTCAATCGATCAACGGGTGAAGGTACTCAAGAAAAGGAGTTTGTGCAGCAATTGCCTAGGCAGGCACAACCTAAGGAAGAACAGTAGTCGTCGGCATTGCAAGACTTGCAACGGCTTCCACCATACGTTGTTGCACGGTGCGAACCTCTCAACCATCTTCGGTCCACCGAAGGATAGAGCTCAGACCGCTCAGGAGCAAGATGCCTCCATTCTCTCCAAAAAACCTTCTCTCCAGCATTAAGCTCACGGCAGATCGTCGAGAGTTGCGATCCCCCTATGTCAAGCTCAGTAGCAAATCTCAGTCATCTCACCTTGCTGGCCACAGCGACAGCAATAGTCGTCTCATCAACCATATCTTTTTACGTTCGTGTTCTCATTGACCGTGGATCAGAAATTTTGTTTGTTTTAGATAGTCTCACCCAGCAGCTCAATTTTGAACGATAGCATTCAAGGCTGGACGTTTATGGTGTTAGCGGAAAACGAAATTATAAAAATAAAGGAGTTGTCACGCTCGACCTTCAATCAAGGTACAGACGACTCACAGTGACAAATTCAGCTCACGTTCACAAGACAGTTACCACCATCCTGCCGACCATAAAGAAACATCAGGAACCCGAATGGCCTCACCTCAAGGGTTTAAATCTCGCTGATCCAGAGTTTGTCATTCAAAGAGCAGTAGATGTTCTAGTCGGAGCAGACTTCTATGGCTAACTTATCAGGCCTAACATCATCGGACACTTAGACAAATCTCCCATCGCTCAGTTGTCCATCTTCGGGTAGCTGGTAATTGGCCTAATACAGGCACCTGTCACACTTGCAAGGACGGCACATCATAGCAGCTCACAGGTATCAAATTCATCCTTGCAAGAGTTGTTGACACGGTTTTGGGTCCCAGAAAAACCTCCAGCATCAGACAAATCACCGCTCACTCCGGAGGAGCAGAAGTGTGAGCTTCACTTCAAGACTACTTATACAAGAGACTCGACAGGGCGCTACATCGTCAGGATACCGCTCAAGTGGCCCTAACTATACTGGGAGATTCTCATCAAACAGCTTACAGATCTCTCCAACGGATTCTCAGAAAACTTGGCAGAGACACTCAGTACGACCGACTGTACACTCAGTTCATGCAAAAGTATGAACGATCTCAGCACATGATCAAGCTAGATAACAGCTCAGTTCGTAGAAGGCCAAACTATTATCTGCCTTATAATGGAGTGCCCAAGCCAGACACCTCAACCACGAAGCTCAGAGTTGTTTTTAATGGTTCAAGCACCAACTTCACTGCTCACTGTCTCAATGACATTATGCACACTGGTCCTAATCTGATGCTCAAAATCTTCGACTTTGACATCCTCACAAAGATGTATCGGCAAATCAAGATACACCCAGATGACCGAGATCTTCAACGCATCTTGTGGGTGAACGAGCAGCAGGTTGATCTCATTTTCAGCTCACGACAGTCACTTATGGAACGAAGTTAGCACCGTTCCTTGCAGTAAGAACGCTGCTTCTACTCGCTGAAGATGAAAGCTCCCGCTACCCGCTTGCTGTAAAACCGCTCACTCACAGGCGATACATTAACGACATCTTCGAAGGATAAGCTACAGTGGAAGAGCTCGTGGAGACTGCTTACTAACTCATACGGCTTTGTCATACGGGCGGTTTCCCGCTGGACAAGTAGCACTCTACTTCTCAGCAACTGTTAAAAGAGGTCTCGTCTGAGCTTAGCGAGACCTCAGGCATCTCATTCGATGACTGTGATACCAAAATCCTTGGTATTCGATGGTCACCTCAACAGAATGTGTTCGACTTCTCAACAATCTCGTCTGTTTCCTCCAAACGATTCTCAAAACGCCTCGTCTTCTCAGAAGTAGCATAGATATTTGATCCATTAGGGTTCGCCTCTCCAGTCATAATAAGAGCTAAGATATTCCTTCAATCTCTCTGGTTGCACAATCTCGACTAGGACGACTCACTCTCAGAACAGCTCATCTCTCAATGGCTCAGCATCAGACAAGATCTCATTAGTCTGGCAACACTCTCCATCCCACGTTGGTAAACACGCTCTCTGACTCAGCTGTTGAACTACATGGCTTCTGTGATGCATAGCAGCTCGCAATCGCAGCCGTTTTGTATCTCGTCGTCAACTCACCGTCAACTGGCGCCAAAATCTCACTGATTTGCTCAAGGACAAAGGTCTCCCCTCTCAAGCAGCTAACCATCCCGAGGTTAGAACTCTAAGCAGCGCTGCTACTTTTCACGCTCATAAATCATGTTTACGCTACTCTAAACATGAATATGTGGCGTCCCGCACCTCCTCGGTGCTGACACCTCTCGGTCGATTCGTCAAGTGGCGGCGCTTCTCACCAGGACGGTGCTGACACCTTCCTTTACGCCGGCACAAACCTTAGCAGGTCCCTAGCAGCCACCGGAAATGCGCGCGTCCGGTGGTCGGAATATCTGCCCGGCTACGTAGCCGGTCCAGGAAGTGGCAGCGCCGGATTGGCCGAAGCTTGTAACGTGATTTCGACCCGAGGTTCTGATTGGCGGATCAACGTGGCGTGATCTCGGCGCGTCGTCCTCCGCGCCTCGATGATCTAGGATTCAGCGGAAGCTGAATCGATTCGTCAAGTGGCGGCGCTTCTCACCAGGACGGTGCTGACACCTTCCTTTACGCCGGCACAAACCTTAGCAGGTCCCTAGCAGCCACCGGANTGATTTTCTGTGTCTCTTCTCTCTCGTGTGCTTGTTCGCCATCTATTCGTCATTTCTGTTTTCTGTGTGGATCACTAGTGTTAAAAAGGAAGTTTCCACTGTAGTCCAGCGTTGATGATTGGTCAGTCCCAGTGGTCAATAACTAGCCACGCGGCGCGGTCTTTGACGGATAACATCTCCACTTCCACATTTGTGACCCCAACGTAATCCAGCAGAATCAGGTCTGATTAATTTCTCTTTTTCTCTTTTTCTTTCTTAATTTGTCTTTACGGTTTCGCCTGTTATCGACAGAAAAAACGCTATCTTGTCGCTGTTTTTGGCTTGCTCTGCTAACGTCCATTTTTTTTTTAAAGTGGTCTTGTCTTTGTCGGCCATTTTGATTCGTGGCAACGGCTAACGGCCATTTTCAACCGTGGTCTTGAATTCAGCAGCCGTCTTGTCTTCTTGTACTTTCGTCTCTCGACCCCTCTCGCACACTCGGCCTGCCACGTCATCGCAGTGTCTCTCTCGTGTGCGACCGACCGTTCGTACGAACTCGTTCATCTTCGGTACCTCTCGTCCATTTTCGGTACCCTTCGGTTTTCGTCGTTATCTTTCGTTTCTTTTCGTCGTTATCTTTCGTTTCTTTCCGTTTCTCGTTCGTTTCTCTTCGTTTCTCCCGTTACTCTTCGTTTTCTTCTGTCTCTCTCGCGATCTTTTGCCTGTTTACTTCGTGTTTCATTTTCCGTTCTTCTTTTTTTTCGTTTTTTCTTCTTTCTTTAATAGCATGCCAATCACACGGTCAGAAACTTCGCAGCGCGCCACCGGCGATGCGTCGGGCGCGCCTGCTCACCGGGACTTGCCTACAACTGACCCTAGTGGTCAGCAGGCCACTCCCCTGGCTCCCCCAGCTCCGCCGGCTCCTGGTGCGGCTCCCGCACCGATCGGAGCTTCCGTCTCGGAGGAGACCGGTCCAAGAGAGATTCCACAAGCACACTCGGGCTATTCCGCCCACGCCCTCGCGACCTCCTTTGCCGCCGCTCCCCTCGACGCTCGGCGCCCTGCGAGCTATCCGTGGCCGCGCTTTTCGCGTCGCAGTCCGGAGGTCTGGCTGGTGCAGATAGAATCGCTCTTTCACCACAACGAAGTTGTCTCCGATGCGGACCGCTACCACGCGGCCGTGTCGGCTCTTGATTTCGAAACGGCGGAGGAGATGTTCGACGTGCTTCAGCTCCCTCCGAGGCTTGAAAAGAACGCCAATTTACAGAAGCACCTGTTGGCTAGATTTGGGGACACTGTCCACCAGCGTCTCCACAGCCTGTTTTCGGGGCTAACGATGGGAGATCGCACTCCGTCACAACTTCTTCGGCGGATGCGCAACTTCGCTGGGAGTACCGTCGGTGACGACGTGCTCCGGGTCCGGTGGCTTGACCTCATTCCCCCCCACATCGCCCAACTCCTCCGCCTCTTACGATCAGCTGAGCTGGACGAGCTTGAGGCTACGGCGGACAGCCTGATAAAGCACGCCCCGCGCGACATCTGCGTTGTTCATCAAGCGCCCTGCAGCTCGTCGCCTGGTGCAAGACCAACTTCCTCGCGCGAGTCTGGTGCACGGCCAGGCACAGTTGAGCAGAAATTGGACGCCCTGCATTCAAAACTGTCAGGCTTAACAACGGCAATTAATCGGTCAATTGACCAACAGCAAAAGATCCTGGCTGCTTTCAGCCAAATTGCGATCTCTTGCTCGTCATCGCCTCCACGACGACTGTCAATCGCGCCTCCTCCACCTTCAGCGGGATCGGCATCTTCGTCGTCGTCGGCACCAAGACCAGTACAGTCATCTAGACCGCCTCTTACAGTAAGGGCCCTCCCTCCGTCGCACCGCTGGTGCCATTACCATAAACAGTACAGGGATGGGGCGACGAACTGCAAACCACCGTGCAGTTATAGAGACGATACTCGCAGAAAAAACTAATCGCGCCCCCGCACAACTCGGCGGTAATCGGTGGCCAGTGTTCCTTTTCTTCGGATTACCGAATGCACATATCTTCGAGAGCTCGTTACGACTACCCATGTTGGTCGACTGCGGCTCGGTAGTTTCTCTCCTACCCTGCCGCCTCGTCTCGAAATCGCTCTCCTGCGACGAACTTCGTCTTGTTGCTGCTAACGGCACCTCGATTCGCACCTTCGGTCGCCACCTACTGACGCTTTCGCTTGGTCTTTCGCGAAAGTTTCAGTGGTTATTCGTGGTGGCCGACGTTCCTGAGCCCATCATCGGGGCTGACTTTATAAACTACTCCGGCCTTTTGGTCGACATTCGTCGCCAACGTCTCGTTGACCCTTCGTCGGCCAAAGAATCRGCCTTGCATCTTCGAAAAGTCGCCCTCCACGGGGTTGCTTCTGTCGCAGCTTCGTCTGACTTACGCCATCGAGCCGCCTACGACTCGTTACTCGCCGAGTTCGCCGACCTCGCTCGGCCGTCGAGATCTAGGGCTGTACTCCAAGGCTGCAGTGTGGTGCACCGCATTGTTACAGCTGGACCGCCCGTCTTTGAACGTCCGCATCGCCTTGCCGGCGATCGCTTGTCCGAGGCAAAGTCCATTTTCGACCGCTTGCTCCGACAAGGAGTTATTCAGCCGTCTTCCAGCCCGTGGGCAAGCCCCCTCCTCCACCTCGTGGCAAAAGCCACTGGCGGCTTCCGTGCGACAGGCGACTATTGTCGTCTGAACGCCATCACGCTGCCTGACCGCTATCCTCTCCCCGTCATTGAAGACTTGCTCGAGGATAGTTTCAGTAGCTCGGTCTTCTCGGTCATCGACCTTCAGGAGGCCTATTTCCAAGTTCCAATGGCGGAGTCAGATATCGAGAAAACGGCCGTAACTACGCCTTTTGGCTGGTTTGAGTTCCTCTGAATGCCGCTCGGACTTCGCCACTCCTCGCAAACCTTCCAGCGGTTTATGGACTCGCTGCTTCGATATCTCCCCTTCGTCCGCTGCTACATCGACGACCTCTGCGTCTGGTCCTTCTCGCACGAAGAGCACCTCCACCATCTTCGGGTCCTCTTCTCTCGTTTGCGGGAGGCCGGACTTTCCTTCAAGGTCGAAAAGCTGCAGCTCGGACTTCCGAGCGTCATCTTTCTGGGGTATCGGATCTCTTCAAGGGGCATTCGTCCTCCAGAGCGCAAGGTCCTTGCAATACGGAACTTTAAAAACCCGCAACGCCAAGGAGCATGCGGCGTTTTTTGGGGATGCTTAACTTTTTTAGGCGGAGTCTGCCGCATGCCGCTAATACCCAGGCTCCGCTCAACAAGCTCCTCCGGGGTCTTCCAATCGGCAGTCGTCGACCGCTCATCTAGAACGATGCAGCTGACCGTGCCTTCGAAGACGCTCGTCGCAGCCTCGCGACAGCTACGGAGACAGTCTTCTTCTCGCCGTCCGCCCCGCTTCATCTCGCCACCGACGCCTCCAACTCGGCCGTCGGCGCTGCGTTGCTGCAGCTCGTCGACGAAGTTTGGCGGCCCATCGGCTTCTTCTCCCAGATGCTGTCCCCAACCCAGGCTCGCTACAGCACATACGATCGGGAGCTCCTGGCCGTCTTCCTCGCTGTGCATCA
>NW_015149195.1:49248-80414 GCF_001465965.1 Polistes dominula | reverse complement strand
TCTGCAACACTACATAGCGGCCTCAGCGGTTTTCAGCCAGTACCTAGCAATATAGCAGACAAACATATCCCTCATACAGGAACCCTGGATCTATGGAGGACTTGATAAAGGGATAGATCGCAGCTTGAGGACATTTGTATGTGACCCATGCGAGCCCAGCAAAAGGGCGTGTGTCATTGTATCCAAAAGGCACCACGACCTGAAGCTAAGTAGATTATGCAGCAGGGATCTTGCGATAGCCTCGGTTAGGTTAAGGTTAAAAGGTGGGCTGACCGACCTTATCGTCTGTTCAGCGTACTTCTGCTACGACTCAGCCGAACATCCGCCTACAGAGGAACTAAGGGCCGTGGTTGAACACTGCGGCAGAAAAGAGCTTAACCTTGTGATAGGGTGCGACGCCAACTCGCACCACGTCGCCTGGGGCAGCTCAAATACAAAAAAGAGAGAAACGGCTTTGCAGCAATAACTCTCGTCGTCGAATCTGGAGATCCTTAACAGGGGATCCAGACAAACCTTCGTCACCTCGAGGAGACAAGAGGTGATCGACTTTACACTGGGCAGCCCAAGGGTTGCTCGGTGGCTTGAGGAGTGGCGAGTAGACGATGAGGATTCACTCTCCGATTACCGCCGCATCCTCTTCAAGCTCAGGACAGAGACAGCACAGCCCGTTGTCAGGACCTACTGAGACCCAAGTTCCACTGACTGGGATCTCTACAAGAGGGACCTTGAAGGCAGGCTCGGGGGAATAAGCGGAGGGCTAAGTACTGAGGGTCTGATTGAGGAACGAGCTAGCTAACTCTCCTTTTCCATCACTCAGGCCTTGTAAGCTGCTTGCTCTCTAAAAACACGGGGGGACAGGACAAGAGTAGCATGATGGAGCAAAGAGCTGAGCTCACTGCGCTCGAGTTCTCGCCGCCTCCTAAATAAGGCCTTACAATCAAATAGCTTTAAAGATTGGGCTTATTATAGGAACGAGCAGAGGGCTTATAGGAACTTCATTAAGAAATCTAAATGTGAGGCCTAGGGGACATTCTGCTCTGAAGTTGAAGCCCTTCCTCTAGTGGCCAAACTTCGCAGAGTCCTCGCCAATGGCCCACAACCAAGCCTCGGCTGACTCTTTCTCCCGAGTGAGAAGCAGCTTAAGAAACATGATGACATTCTCGCCCACCTACTAGGGGTACACTACTCGGGATATGGTCAGGTCGGTCATATCCCCTCGACGCATGTTGAGCTTCGTGATACGAGACCCAGTGACCGGACCACTTCGGCAGCAGTGGTAACGTATGACAGAACTCCGTTCGACGGGTTAAAGAACCCAGGGACTGATAGGCTCTATCCCGACCTTCTTCAGAATAGAAGGGATTTGCGAGTCAAGCATTTGATCCGTGTCCTTAGAGCGTGTCTCGCCTTGAGATATGTACCTAAGCCATGGCGGGAGGTCAAAATAGACTTTATCCCAAAAACGGGAAAATACAGATATGACTAAGCAAAGTTTTTATACTTATCAGCTTGAAATAGAAAAAAACACTTACCTCCCAAAATTAGAACCCTAAAAGACTCGGCGCCTCTATCGAAACGGATCGCTAAACGGTTGTCATTACACTAAACCTTTTACATGCCATTGCTCACTTCAGAGCTAAATTTAAACACAAGATAGCGGCATAAGCATTTTTAATTGCAAATATCTCAAAAATTATTGAGTAGTGGTTGCTATAACCATATATATTCGTAATCAGGGAAGCAAGATCTATCATCCTGCAAAATTTGAAAAAAATCCGAGAGGGCAATACTTTGCCCTGTCCTTGTCATTAGTGAAGTTTAATAAAAAGTATCAGGTAAGAGAGTAATCATATTTTAAATATATCTCAAAAAGTAAGGGAAATAAAATATCTTAGTGCAAGACATTTTTTGTAGCAAATAAAATTTTCTAACAAACATAATTTATAAAAAATCGCTTTATCTCGCTTTATTTTTGAGACATTTTCAAAAATCTATCATGCTGTCACAGATGCGCGCGAGACTTTTGAGCTATAGAGAATATATAAGAAAAAGATAATATATATAAGAAAAAGTGTTTTTTCGCATTATACTGTTTTCATTGAGACGAAGCCAAAAATAGATTGTCTATCTCTCTTGCACGCATGTAAGCTAAGAGTTTTCACATGCGTGCAATGGCGACCTATGTGACAATGAGTAAGAGCAGGATAAGTTCCTTTTCTGGTTCTTACTATAAAGGCGTACGACTAATGTACAAATTACCTGTATTTAAATTAGAATATTTCTTGCAGGTTGTTATGGCCGAAATCTCTAAACTAAGAGTCCTCGGGCAATTTTATATAGTCTATGAAGTGGAGAATAAATGGGTTAGATGACGGTGTAAAATAAAACTCGTGATTGAGCCAATAAAATATGCGAAGCTTTATTGGTTTGTCAGGGAAAAGCCTTGTGGCATAAAAACCCTGGATGATATTTGATTATGTAATAAGACTGCACCACGTGGTGTTACCACGCGGCAAAATACCGTTGATATGAAATGTATATATAATAAAAAGATCTCACCTCTCGCACTCCTCTAGTATAGCGATCACAACTTTAAGGTTTGTGACGTTGAATGAGCTTACTTTCACAAGTCTTAAATATAAGGATATTCTCTTCGTGTCCCTTGTGAATTCTTAAGTCTTTTTTCCAATATGGCTTCTATAATCCTTAGATGTTAAAGATGTATCGTCGTAGGCGTCCGGTAAAGAAATTGGAAGAATGCCCCTTTATACTGGCCCAGCAGTGCGTACGCACTAGGGCTATAAGAAGTGGGGTTGCTAAAGGTAGGGGGTAACTGGAAGAACGTTTCGATAGTCGCTAGTATCGATGCTCGCAATGAATATCGATCTATAGTTTAGATCGATAGTATTGGGTTATAGGGGATATTGAAAAAATACTCTTTCTTATAACACAATTTTCTCTTTATTTTATATGATAGGGTAGAAGCACGTCTTTACTCAATCAGCAGTAGAAAAGGAATAAACGAACAACAGAAAAATATTTCGTCGCCAAGCACTTAAGATGCAGCTGCCCTTTGGTAGGGATAAAGAAAACAAAGATTAAGAAGGAACGCCCTTTGATAGACCAAAATACTCTGTGTCCCACACTAGATATCGGATATTATTTATATACATAAAAGTATCGATTGCATTTTGTAGATATGGTAATATAAACGCAGAATAAAGAATACTGCGTAGAATTCAACAGATAGAATCGTACGCGAGCGATTTAACTTCTAGCTAATTACCGTACGATCATTTCGGATGGTAAACAGGTACATATCTATAAATATAAATCTA
Source organism: Polistes dominula (assembly GCF_001465965.1). The sequence goes on along the minus strand of NW_015149195.1, from coordinate 77,076 downwards.
GCACCAAAATTTAATAAATCATATAAAAACTCATAATAAAAACAGAATTTTTTTTTAGATAACTCGTTTTAAGTGAAATTTCGAGCAAAGACCGTTTTAACCCCTTTTATTTTTATTAGAAGAGTTAAAAAAAAGATTTTTTTTCCCTACGATAGTTTTTTGTAATTTTTTAAAGATAATTAATAAAAAAATTTAAAAAGTCCAACTTTTATATTTTTTATTGAATTTTCCTTTTTTTAGTACCTTGAACCGTCGTAGGGTTGAAAGGGTGTTTTTTAGGGGAAAAATAGTCTGAGAGAGATAGGCCTAAAATTTTATGCTCTACAACTTTTATTTAAAACTTTTTTAAAAATTTTAAACATATAGTCCAAAAATCGTATTTCGGTGTAGTTTTAAAATTGTTACTCCCCTTTCTCGGTGGCTGAGAACTTTTCTACTTTGCCCACAGTTTTGTACGTATTTTTTTTCATTCTTGTTTATACACTTAAAAAAAGGCTATTTTCACGATTTTTTTTTATTCTTAGTAGGATACATATACATGTTGAAGTTGTTAGGTATGAAAAATAAACATTAGAAATACGCGAAAAATTTTTTTTTATTGTTTTTAACATATTTTGACATTAAAAATGGCTGAAAAACGTGAACCTTTAAAAAGTAGGTATGCTATTGGCGGGCATCGAAATTTAAGAGCGGTTGATCTAAAACAAAAAAATTAAACGGTTTTAAATTCAGTATGAAGGTGGCTATCGGGTATGCTAAAACGATCAATTTTTATGAAAACAAAACAAAATGACGGCCATTTTTCGAAAAATAAAATAATCGTTGATTTCTTTCGCACTTTTTTACAAAAAAAAAAAATATTAAAAATTAATATTTTGACTTGGTTGTAGCATGTGAGATAGCCATTCATGTGTAGAGTATGTGGGTAAAATTTCAGAAGGATCGGTTGAGTAGTTTCGGAGATATCATGCCCGCCAACCGAAAAAACGTTGTTTCGAGAAAAACGCGTTTAGTTACCACCACCTCTCGCATCCCGACCTCTCGCATCGCTACCATTTATGTGCCCTGGTGGGCCAGTTCAAAGGACCATTCTTCTTATTCCACTACCGGACGCCTCCGACGATACACCTTCAGCATCTAAAGAACATTGAAGCTATGTTGGACAAAGGACTTAATGATTCTTAAGAAACAACATGGGGATCATCCTAATATTTCCGACTTATGAACTTAAGCCTATTCAGCCCCACAATCCCTATGGTTGTGATCGCTATACGTAAGGAATGCGAGAGGTGAGATCATTCCATTATATATTTTTCTCGTGAAATATAGTTTCCCGCGTGGCGACGCCACTTGGTAGATTTTATCATTGTATTCTATCAATATCATCCAGGGTTTTTATGCTGCAAGGCTTTTCCCTGACGAGCTAATAAAGCTTCGCATCTTTTATTGTCTCAATCACGTGTTTTATTTTACACTTGAACCTAACCCTTTATTCCCCACTTCATAGCATATTCAAAATCGCCAGAGGACTCTTAATTGATAAATTTAGGCCCATAAACCCTCCTTTAGAAGGCAATAAAAAATAATTAAACTCAATTTCAAAACAATTACCACAAAATTAAATATTAGAAAGATTTAATTAAATGAAAATAAAAATTAAACATAAATATTAAAAAATTAGACTGAGCTTTAATACACTCTTAATAGACTCGTCTTTTAACTGCACTGAATCAAGAAGGCCATCACTGGTTCCCTACGTTGTCATAATATACATACTTATTAACTCCACCTTTTTCGCTACTTCCTGCATTCTTTCTCGAAGCCCTTAGATCATTTCCGATAAATTAAAGACCGGATCTTTCCTATACTTCCGCACTAGGAGTGTTCCAGAGACTTCGGCGCATTAATTCATACACAAAATGACCACATTAAGGAGTGTCATCTTACAAATAAAACACACTTGCTTTCTTTTCAGTCGAAAGACTCTTACGAATACTCTTACACTCATATCGCCGCACGAACCAAAAAAGAGCATTTTTCCGACGTCTATTGATACTTTAAGAAATATTCCTACACAAACTTACACGCACTCTTTAGTTTTCCTCTCACTCTCACATATGTTCAAATGTTTTGCATGTCGAAATCTGTTGCCATATTCAAAATTATTTTTAAAAAAGTAAATAAAAATTTTAAAAATAAATAAATGTAATAAAAACGTAGCTTTATGCGAATTCAACCTTGTGTCAACATTTCAAGACAATCGGTACCCAGTGAAAACAATTACGTCAATATGACGTCAAAATGATTTTGCGCGATGTCATGATTTACGTAAGATATAAGTCAGATATTAGTCACATGTGACTCATTGTTTCACACTTATTGACGTAAGACTTTTACGTAATAAGTATAACGTTAAGCTGACCTGACGAAACAAAAGAACAAAAAAGCAATGATGTCATACATATGTCTAGCTGTTGCCGAATTTCTTACTAGTATATGAGATATAATTTTTTTTTTTACCCCCGGGATTTGAACTCGGGAACATACGATTACTGAATGGACATTACTACTGAATGGTGATTTGCCTCACTGGGGTATGCGAACTTGTACTAATTTCCATAATATTACTAATCCATATATAATTACCAATATAATTAATTATAATTAATAAATAATATTAAATAATAAAATATAACATAAATTAATAATAAAAATTATAATTTACACGTTCTGTGCCACGTGTACCACCGGTACACCGGCACATAATATATATATATATATATATATATATATTATGGCGGGCCAAAAAAATCAATTATTTTTTTTTTTACAAGTGCTACGGAAAAATGGGTTTGCTAGGAACCTTTAAAAAATTCTCACAAAATATGAGCTCTTAATTTTAATAGGAAAATCCTGCGCTTTGCAGTTTTTTATTTTTTTCTCAGTCTAATAGAACAAAATTCATACCTCATCATTAATTGATTGTACAGAAAAATGGTTTTAAAGAATTTTGTAGAAAATTTAATGCTCTACAAAAAAGATATCTTTTATTTTTTCCGTAAACCTCACCATTTGAATAATATTAAAGATTTAAATTTGTTGATTTTTAGACAAATTTGATTTTTGTTTATGAATTTTATAACTCGACAATAAATGACTATTATAAGATGCGCAATACAAATTTTTGTAGGAAATTAACTGCTCTATAAAAATGGTGTCTTATGTTATGGCGATTAAATTAAGCGTTCAAAAGATATTCATAGAAAAAAATCAGTACAAATGAAACTTTGATGATATATATATATATATTTGAAATTTCCTTCCCTGGTCACTTGATACGTTAAGGTGCGTTCTCCTTAAAGCGAGGAACGGGCCGCGGAGAAAGGAATGGGCCAATAAGACTCCGTGTGAGGAAAAGAAACTGCCGATTACTACTTTGATCCCTTAGGACAAGATTTATTCACCGAGCGTGGTGTGCCACGTGTTAACGGAAAGAAAATACAAAGAAAATAAGTTTTATACAAGAACACGATGAGAGGAGTGCGACCAGCCGGTACGACGGATAAAGTGAAAAGTGTTTTTGTGTATGCGCCGCTACGGCGATCCAGGCATCCGGTAATAGAGAGGGCAACGATCGCAATGGTCACGCTGCCGCTCTGACCAATGAAAGGCGTGGTCAGGCCTATCAGATGCCCCTGCGTGGTGGTCAAGCCGCGAGGCCAGGGCGGAAATGCCACTGACCAACCAGCGCACCTCTGCAGAGCCGCATCACGCAGTGCCCGAGTACGTTAGTGCTGGCGGCCAAGAGGTGTCAGCACTTTCCCCGCGCGCGATGCTACAGCTGCGCGCTGTCGGCCGAGAGGTGTCAGCACTGTGCTGGTGCGAGATGCCACATATATATGGGGCATTCCACGTAAAATCAGTCACTTTTGACCCCGACCCCTTTCGATTTGGCTGGAGGTTTTTTATCCTATGCTACCCTATGAATAACAATTTTCAGAATTATTTCAAATTTTTTTACCAAACCCAAAAAAATGTCTCTTTTCTTTGAAATGGCTATAACTTCTTTAAAATTCAACCTATAAGAACGTTTTTTTTTAAATATTTGTTTTTAAATGTACTTTTCAGAAAAAAATACAAAAAAATTTCAAAATTATAAAATCCATGAAATTTTCGTATTTTTTGAGAAATACCGTTATTTTCTCGAAGTTCGCCATTTTTCATTTTTTTTTATTTTCTAGAAAAAAACTTTGTCTAAATATGCGATTATAACCGCCTGTCCCAGAGTTAGTTGAGTTAGTTTCCTTTTTTTTTATTTGTTCGAAAAAAAAATTTAAATTAATTTTTTTTTAAATTAAATTAATGCAATTAAACAATTTTACAATATTATATACTTAATTTATAGTCTCAAAATGTAAAGTTAAAAAAAATTCAACCTTTTGTTTTTTGCTGTAAGAATATGATGGAATTATAACGTCATTTTTATGTCAGAACATATGACTTAATATTGAGTTCATAAATAAAGTCACTTTTCACTTCAAAAATTTGAAGATGACTTTATGATAGACGTATGATATCATTTTAAGGTCTTGTGTTCACTGGGTTAAGTACTTTTGGAGATTACAGATTAGACCAAAACAAAATCAACATTTTTATATACATAGATTTTCTATATAGTTATTCTTACTTATTAAACTATAATTTTTTGCAGCTTTTTTATCAACTAGTCTAAGTATTCATTTTGGTTTCTGTTTGAGTCTTTAAGATGCCTAAATTAAATTTAGAAAAATGTAATTCCTATTCCTATCATAAAATGTTGATAGTTAGTAAAAACATTCAACACTTATTAACTAAAAATAGGTCTTTATAGTTTATACTTTTAAAACAAATCTTCTATTGCTTTATAGCTGACATTAGGTTAAGACCTACAGTAATAGGAGATCTGCCAGAAATTGATTTTCATAATTTAAAAATAAGTCAGAATTACTTTTCCTATACAAATTTCAAACAAATTAACCTAAAATAATTATTTTTATTGACGTTACACTTGTCCGCGAATTGTTTACTGTTTATGAGACAAAAGCTATGTTAACTCCGTAACTCTTTGCCCAATTTTAATGTATACTCTCGAACGTCGTTAAAAGACTGTTTATCGAGACCCGATCTACCTACGATGTAAACTATGTCTAAATGAATATTGCCTAAAGAGATCGTGTAAAGAAAGGAAAACGAATATTTAACAATTTTGATCCCGTTTTAATGTATCAAATATATAGAAAAAAAATTCGTTCTTAACTGAAGTTGACACAGCAATAATTGATTACTCTAGACAGACATTATTATGAATAATTAACCTCTATCTACTTCTTTTCCTTTTTTAAAATAGGCACTTTTTAAAACTCTATATCCATAAAAAGTTCTTATGTATTTATCTCATAAATATTTTTTCAAAAGAAAGACAACAGCGATTTTTCTATAGTAAAAAATAATTATAACTTCAATCATTTTGTTTAAGTACTATACTTACTCTTTTTAAACCGTTTTTGTATTCTTGCGATTTCAGTTCTTGCTCATGGCTGAAATATGCTTCATGGCTTAGTAATGTTTTTTAAAGGGAATAATAATTTAAGTTTTTTTTTTTTTATTATTATTAAACTTTTTAAAATCATATACATATTAAACCCTCTGCTAATACGTAACCTATCTAAATTGGCCCTTTCTTCATGTTGTGGAATATTATGATACCTTTAAATAATATTTACTAAAAAATATTTTTAAAAAGAATTAAAAAATATTTGAATAATTTTTTTTTTAAGACTGCTGATAATAAGTATGATAATATTCTATGGAAAAACCTAATTCATGAATAATAATTGGCGGAAAGTTTTATCAAAAGAAAATAAAAGTAAAAAAATTTTTTTTATATAATTAATTATTTATTACCTTAAATTAGGTTTTTTTTTAAATAAAATTACGTTATTATTTATATTATATAAAATATTTCTATAAGCTTAAAATTTTTACAAGTATACTTTTTCATCATTGTAGAAAGTCTTTAAAATAAACTATAAAGAAAACTTATACAATCAATTTTCTGTGTTACTTAAAGTTTTAGTGAGCGATAAAGTTTTAGTAAAGCGATTTATTGACATAATATGTTATTTCAAGTTCTTCTGACAAAATATTTTTAATACTTTATCGGTGAGAGAAACGTAGCTAAATATTCTCTATTAAAGACTAGACTTGAAATTTATATTCTAATATTCTCTAAGAAATCATTTTATTTAAAAAATAATTAATCTATGATTCCATTTTTTTTATGTAAAACTTAGAAAAAGTCTTACTTTTACTTAGCTCTCTTAAAGAAACAATAAATTTTAAAGCGTTTTATGTTACTATACTATGCGCTGATACATCATGTTTCAACTTACACATACGGACTTGCCTTAACATTTATTTGCGTGAAAATAGAAAAATTATGTAGTTCTTCCAAAAAATATTCGTATAGGTAAAAGTCCTCCCAAAAGAAACATAATTTTTGGTCCCTAGCAAGTTTTTTAGACTTAAGTTATTAAAAATGTCATCAATTCCCTTTATGTTTACACTCATTAAGGTTTAGCCAGTACGCTGACATCTATGACATTGACTAAACAATGAGACATATAATTACCGCATAGCAGGTTTATTCCTATTTGCATAATAACATAAAAATTATCTACACATTCTTCCGCAAATCTCATCAGCGATAACATAAGAGAATCTTTTATCTAATTTGTCGAATGCATTACGAAAATATTAGGATTTACTTGGATTCTAAACAAAAATAGGTTCGCTTTTATTTCAAAGTCTACTTAACTAGGGACACGGTAAAAAAATGTCACTTTTTTTGCTGCATTAGAGGAAAGAACTTATATTTAAGGAAGGCCTAGTACTTAAAATACTTCAGAATAAAGTCCGTATGGAACTACGATTATACCAAAAAAATGGTTAAAAAAAATATATTTGTGTGTCACGTCCCAGTGACGACTAATTTCGAACTTTGCTGCGCCAATTATGCGAGTGTCCTATTTGTAAGTCGTTAGTCGATTACTATTTAGCTATATTCGTACCTTGTAAAATTGTACTCCTAATTTTGTCTTATAACCACTTTCATGAACGACCATCGATATTGGCATTAGTTGATCACACGTAAATGTGATGGCAAGGATCCATTGTCGTTCATGATCGTGAAAAAGTAAGTAAAGGGTAGACTTTTGCAGTCTTACAGATTCCACTTTCTTGCTGTCTATCGTTGAGATCACGCCTCAAAGATAGAACGCGCGTGACTTTTTGTAAAATTTACGGGTAACCGTAACTGATCTCTGTTTAGACAAAAAAACTATATTTTTCTAAATTAGCAGAATCCACAGTTGATAGAAACTGATATTTTTCCATTTCGAGGAATCGTAGTTAGCAGCATGTAATATCCCAAAATTTGCAGTTTACCGAATGAAAGTGGGTAGTGAGGGAGGTATTTTGCGCAAGTAAGAGGTGTTTCCACCCTTTCGGATTGGGCCCGACGGGAAAAACTGTGTTCTTCCCTGCCGGCAGTCTACCATATTCCGCAATAGAGTTCGCATTAAAATTAGCCTCTACTTTTTTGTTAGCGATTTACAGCATCTATCGTTTACTCACTCTTCGCGACTAAAATTAACTTCTAACTTAGCCATATTAGTACTTTATTTTGCTTTACTGTTAATACAGATCTTGTGTAATTTTAACTTTATTTAGTAATATACTGTTGTTTTCGTAAAATTGGAAGTGTCTGTACAAAGTTGAATTAATTTCCTCATCATACACAAATCCTGTTGCCTACCTACACGGCGCTAACACTACGGAACCCGAGCAGCTTCATGGGTCTGACGATCAATCGCCAAGGAAAGTCCATCTTCCAGGAAATCTTAAACATCTTAAAGCAATAGTAACATCGGGTAAAACACTATCATTTACTCGTTTTGTGGGTTACTCCCAGTTTACTAGATTACAGATCTTAGCCCAGATCCCGGATAAAGTCTGGCTTTACAAATTGACCCAAAACAGGGCACATCTTCTTTTGACCGAGTAAACGCTGGTGGCGTGACCGAGTCAAAAGAAATTATCTTTGGAGTTGTTCTTGTTCGTTGACATCCCCTTCTGGGACGTCACATGGGCCGTTTATTTTGAGTGGCCCATCTTAATTTTCAGAAAAAATCGAGTTAGCTATCGCAATAGTTACATTTTTACACGTTCTTTTCATTCTGAAACAATTTGTTACAAATATATTTAAAATCACGAAGATATTGTAACACGAATATTTTCCGATCAACAGAATGATGAAAAGTTTATTGTGAAAGTGGCCAAACTTCAATCGTGGTTAGAAAACTCATATTATTCACTTAATAATTGCCACTATTTTATTAGGAAATATAAATTTAGAGCCTTTAGATACACTTAAGCAGTATAAGCAGTATAAGCAGTATAATTTGTTAGTATCTTGTACGAATATTCTTTTTTGTATTAGGACAAAAACTCTTTAATATCTCCATTCGTACATAAATGGAGTTAGGTCACTTTCGAAATAAACGGCTCATATATTTTATTTCTAATATTAAATTAACATGTATTTCATATCATAAAAAATATATTTCTCCGTAATATTTATTAAATATTAGATATTTATTGGAAAAAAATATTTCTTTCTAAATCTAAAATAAATATTGAATGAACATTATTAAAAAATATTTTTTTCCAAATCTGAAATAAATATTGGATTAACATTTGAAAAAAAATTTCTTTGCAGATTTAAAATAAATATTAAGAAAACATTTCTAAAAAATATTTTTTTCGAAATCTTAAGTAAATATTTGATATATATATTTAAATATTAAAAAGAGATTTATATCTTTTTAATATTAAATTTACATGTAATCAATATTTTGTGCTACTAGGGATCATTATCATGAATCAGTACACTTAAGGTTCATTCTGGTTTATCATTTAAAAAAAATTAATTTTTTTTTTTTTGCATTTTTCGAGAGTAGTCATATGTAGAGTTATCATACAAAAATTTTAGAACGATCCGAGCAGTCTAAGTATATTATTTTGCGACCCAAACACATAGAAATATTATAGATAGAGGAGACAAACCACAACGAAAAAAGGCTAGAGTGAAAGATAATGAGTATTTTGAAGAAGCAGAAGGCATACTGTATGGTGCAGGAAACGCCGAATAAGGTAAAGTCAGACTTTTTAAAAATTTGGTAAAAGAAACTTTAAACGCGTTTTTCTCAAAACAACGTTTTTTCGGTTGGCAGGCATGATATCTTCGAAACTACTCAATCGAACCTTCTGAAAGTTTAACCACATATTCTACACATGAATAGCTATCTCGCATGCTACAACCAAGTCAAAATATTAATTTTTAATATATTTTTTTTTTGTAAAAAAGTGCGAAAGAAATCAACGATTATTTTATTTTTCGAAAAATGGCCGTCATTTTGTTTTGTTTTCATAAAAATTGATCGTTTTAGCATACCCGATAGCCACCTTCATACTGAATTTAAAACCGTTTAATTTTTTCGTTTTAGATCAACCGTTCTTAAATTTCGATGCCCGCCAACAGCATAGCTACTTTTGAAGGGTTCACGTTTTTCAGCCATTTTGAATGTCAAAATATATTAAAAACAATAAAAAAAAATTTTTCTCGTACTTCTGGAGTAAATTTTTCCATCCCAACAACTTTCATATGTATATGTATCCTACAAAGCTTAAAAAAAAAACGTGAATATAGCCTTTTTTTTCGGCGTATAAACCAGAATGAACCCTTAAGTATTTATGTTGTAGCAACTAATTTCAATTAGATGTCTTGACAAATACTAAAAAAATTTGGGTCGTATTTTTTGTTTGTTTGTGTTTGTGTTTTAAATCTAAACAATTCTAACAAAATTTTGTCTTTAAATATCATTCTCTTTAAAAAGAAACACATTGTAACTCAATATTATTACTTTTATTAATAAACCACTGGTTTTTCACAAGCGTTTTTGTGTATACACTGTAATTTCAAGTAAATTGAGTATTCCTTTATTCTACTATAACTGTGGAGTATTAAAAAAGTCTTAAACTAACGTTTCCGACATCCCGTTGTTGGATGTATAGAAAAATATTTTTTTATTTTACAATAACAGTTCAAAGTTTTTTTTGTTCTAAAAAAAGCGTTATAAGAATTTAAACTAGGAACTTTAGATGGATATAGAGTTTAATAAAGTACTCTTCTTGAAAAGAAAGAAAGACTGAAATGCTTTATTCAAAACAACATATGTCATGCAATTAATTATTCGTAAATCGACTTTGTGTAGAAACGATTTTTTTTTGTCTTTAGTATTGATCCGATTTGCTTTTTTTTCATCTTGGGTAAAAATTTTTCTTACAAGTCTTTATTTATCGTGTGCCTTACTTTTTTTCTCTTATTATCTTTGATGCGCTTAAATATTTATTAAAAGTTTTCTGTTTTTTTTTTTTCGTTCTCTTTAGTCGATAAATATTTCTAAAGCCTATTCTACTCTATTTTAAACATAGCTAACGTCCTAGGAAGATTAAGTTTATAAATGCAGTCTCTTTTCTACTCTTGAGCGAATACAATGGAAAGAAGCGAAGAAGTAAGAAAATTACGACGTTTTTATTTTTAACAAGATAAACAGTTTGTTAACATAAATTATAAACTTGATAATAATCATCAAAACTAAGTTTTAATTAATTTTCTGAAAAAATTACCATAGTGCCAGTTTCGAAATAATTTGCTTAAAGTATTCTTACCTCTTAAGTTAAAATCTAAAAATTTCTTTTCTATTAATTTAAAGACAGATTTATTTATAATAATTTTTTTTATTTCATTATTTTATAAGACTTTTAATAACACCTAACTTTTGAATTTTTTAGTAAGTTTATCAATATAGTTTTAATATGTACCTTTAAAATATTGTCACAGATGTGCCGTGTACAATAATTTTGTTTTATTTGAAAATATTATCTTATGATAGTTTAGGAATATTCTTTAATATTCCAAATATAAAAAAATTTGCTTTGCTTCAATACTTTTAATTATTATTACGAAGCTTATTTATTTATTCTAGGATTAAAAATAAATAATTATTTGTTATATTTTATTTCGTATATTTTTATGATGCTAATGAAAGTTTTTTAAAAATATAAGTGATCCAAATTTATATATACATGGTGATTTTTGTAATTTGGCAAGTAATAACTTCTTTTTAAGTAATAATAGAAAAACATCATAAAGGAAAAAGTTATATGGCACAAAAAATGTCAACTTTCAACAACACTACTTTTTTTGAAAATGCATCGATGCACCGGCTAGATGCAGCTGCACTATTTGAAGTGAAAACTTCTTTAGAATAAAAGTGATAAAAAAAAAAAAATGAAACACGGTCGGTCAGGAAACGGCTGCTATACTAATAAATGAGAGAAAAAGAGCGAACATTTAGGGTTGAGAATGCGAGAGAATGAGACAGAATATAGCTATACAGTTTTTCCTATTCTCGGTCTCCTCTTTATGCTATGCTTCGTAGTAATCGCTCTTGGTTTTATATGTGTGTGTTTGTGTGTTTCTCCTTACTACGAAGAGTGGAAACATATTATTTCGATACTGAAACTGTTTGTAGGTAGGAGCAATAGAAGGGTAGAAGAATAAACAGAGATAAGAACGTAGGTATACAACAAAAAATAAGGTACAATCGAACCGACGGTCGAAATAAAGAATAAAGGTGCGTAGTCTGTTTTTTTTTACCAAACGTATCCTTTCTTTTCTATTAAAAAATATTTTTCTTTCTTATTAAAAAATTAATAATAAATTCTTTATTTCGCAAATATTTTAACTAGTTATTATGAAATATATAGGATATAACAATTGTATTGTCTGCAATATTTTACAAAAAAAAAAAAAATGATTATCAGATACATCAGAGAAAAAGAATTAGACCACATTGTAAAACATATTCCTTATAAATATCCAAAAACATGTTTTTTAATTATACTGTTTGCGTATTTAGGAAATTTATACTAGTTTTTCAATAAAATAGAAAAGCTTTTAAATAGAAGAAACTGGTAACGTGACACAAACAAATATTATTTGCTATTATATTTCTAATAAAAATACAATAATATAACTTATTTTAAAAATACAGAAAAAAAATTTTGTTTATTTTTAATATTATAAAATGAAACAACGGAAGTGATGAATAGATAATAAAATTGTTATAACTAAAAACCCGATGAAACGAAAAAAATTGTTCCCTGCTTTAACAGCATCTACAAGAATTAGTTGAAACACAAAAAGAAATACTTGTGTGTGCAAACCCATGATAAAGATATCTTAAATTAAAAGAATGAGTACAATGTGTGAATAAAAAAATTCTTCTACCTGAGTTTAAAGAATAAATATATTATATTTTCTTAGGTTTGGAAGGCGTATCTTTCTGTCGACAAATATTCTAGAATTTTTGTTTCTATCTATTGCTTTCGCATTCAGCATTCCATCTTGATGGATAGAATTTATAAGATAGAACCATAATGTTGGTTCCTTTTCATGAGAACAGAATTATAAAAAACAGGAAAGGTCTGTTAAAATTCGATCTATATTAATTATCTTTATTATCGATGCAATAATATTCATGCCTATAGTTTTTTTTAACAAAACTTGTAATATCATTTCTATTTAAAAATGTAGCTATATTATTGAAAAAATTAGTATTATATTCTATATTTCGCAAATATTATAATAAATAATTATGAAATACATAGAATTTAAAATAATTGTATTGTCTGAAATATTAAAAAAAAAGAAGGATTACTAGATAAATCAGAGAAAAGAATTAGAGAACACTGTAGAATACATTAGGAGCAGTTGACAAATTCCATTCAAAAGCAAGTAAATTACTGTTATATTTTATATATTGCTTTTTTATGAAATATATTTGATTAATAAAGACATAATATGTCTATTAAATTTGATTTTTACATGTTTTTACAAAAAATAAACAATGATTTGTATTGACCAAGGAATACAAGAGAATTATATTATTAATTATACTATTTACGTTATAAAGAAACTTACGGTAATTTTTTAATCAAATAAAAACATTTTTAACACGCTGAATACCCAGCGTGAATTAGTGGAGCTTACCACGTGTCCCAAATTCGAGACTCGTTGTATACATGGTTCGATAAGCTGAGAGAGCGATATGATTGAATGCATTTTTTGATTTTTTGTTGTTCAGATCTTTATTTGGACGAGAGTATTTAGAAAGATAAGTTTGTGGTCAAAAGAATAAAGAAGAGATATGTTAAAAATTATAAGGGTCTCGCGAAGTTTGATAGGCTATTTAGATGGAAAAGCATTTCTGGAAAAGATCTCCATTATTAAATCTTTCATTACATCTGTACCAGATCCTTTGTTCAATCAAGCAGTATTTTCCATATTTTTTTCGTAACATCTTTTTTTCGTCATTCCTAAAATTTTTGTTAGACGGGGTAGAAATATAGATGAAAACGAGAAATTGAAAACCATCCCAACAAAAAAACATAATTTTATATCTGAGTTTCAGGCAAAGGATATTCTATATTTACTTAGTTTACGACGCATTATATTTTCCTTGATATAGATCCTATGATTTTGGTGTCTATCTACGACTATCGCATTTAGCATTCCATTATTATTGCTTGAATTGGGAAAAGTGTAGTTTTATCAGCTATTCCACATAGAATCTATACCGGTGATCTTTATTATATAAGGTAATAATATTATATTAAATAAATCCTCTAATTATCTTACTCTTGAAACTGTGCATTTGTCTCATTCTCTCGAAACTTAGATTTTTGAAGGTTTCCCTTTTATCACGTGTTTTTTAAAGGGAACTTAACATTTTTTTCTGGAACATTTGATTCCTTTTTTTATTTTGCGTAAAAAATTATAAGTGATGTCGTCAAAATGCCAATATTTTACGAAATATTTGAAGTTTTATATCAGTAGTTTATTTTATTACATTCATTTGAATTGAATACATGAAATAGCAGTACATTGTTATTTGCTCCTTTAAATAATCGACTAATATTAAAGGACGTGAATACACATCCATATCGTTATTCGATAGGACACACTAACGTAATTACAGTAACGTAATTACGTGAAATTAAATTTTTCAAGGTTTTGCAATTTCCAGTGCTTTATTGTGCTTTTAGTGTTTTATTAAAACTCTTCTATTAAAATAAGTACATGTAAGTATTATCATATCTTGTCACATAATTATTATATTATTATATCATTATAACAGGAATGAAGCGTTGTGGTCTAGTATACTTTCCAGATGCCACCAAAAAAATCCAACTCTAATAATGAGCGGTGCAGAGAGGCACGACGCGGACATGTCAAAAGATCTCATCATTCGGCAGAACAAATCACAGCAAGGAATGCGGTTTAAAGAGTCAGGATAGCAGAGCGTCGGGCACACAAGTCCCAAGAACAGTGTGACGAACATCTGCGACAAACTATTGCGAGAACAAGAGCGCACGTGGACAAAACATAGTTAGAGCCCGAGAACAAGAACGACAGAGACAGCGGACCAGACTCTCATTAACACGTGCATCAATTGCTCGTCTTGCTTTCGAGTATGCACCAGATATTGATTACTCTGTGCATTCAAAAATTGCTATCGGTACAATGGATAAGGTTTATCAATATTGTCAGGCATTGAAATTTCAGAAAGAAACATCCGGCATGTGCTGCGCATCAGAAAAAGTTTTACTGTCACCTCTAAACACTCCGCCGGAACTTTTGTTATCGCTTCTTGCTGGCGATTCAAATGATTCGAAATTATTATTGCGCAAGATACGCAAATTTAATTCTTTCTTCCGAATGACGTCATTTGAGACAACTAAAATCTGCGATCTCGCCTCCCATGGACGTAATTTTGAAACTACATTCAAAATACAAGGCCAGGTGTACCATAAAATTGGGTCATTGATGCAGATGCCTGATGATGATCCGAAGTTTCTCTAAATTTATTTTATTGGCAATTGTTATTTTTGGAGAATTTCTTAGAAGATCAGAATCAACTCATTTATTTGATTAAAAGAGTTTCACCACAATTGCAAAATGACAACTATCAAGTCATCATCAAAGTCGACAAGGTACCATTAGGAGAACATGCTGGCAGATTTAACGCTCCAATTGTTGATGAGGTTGCTGTTATTATGGTTGGTGATCCAGTGGACAATAGACAATAGAGCTATAAAAATTACAGGGCAGGACAATACTGTCAGTACAATTTCGGATCTACACCGTTCATATGACGCACTGCAATATCCATTAATATTTCAGCAAGGAAAGGATGAATATCACCTCAACATCAAACAGTGTGATCAAAATAACAGTAAATTTAACAATTAATTATTTATTTTCTCACTCTATGTATAAATTTTAATTCTTCCTTTTTTTTCTTTCTTATTCTTTAAAGGTGATACAGTAGATAAGAAAGTTAGTTTAATGAACAACTGCGCACATTGATTGATGATTAGACATAACCAGGAAAACTATATCCTTCGATATCGTCAGCTATTCCATCAATACATTGTGGATACGTATGCTAAGATTGAAAGTGAGCTCTTGCGATTCATTCGATACAACCTGGCTAAATTACGATCGGATGAATACATTTACTTACGAGATGCTGTTCTCAGAAACATCGACGGAAATCTAAATCCCAATGACATCAGTAATGCTTTCATTTTACCTTCAAGCTACATCAGCAGTCCACGGAACATGCAGGAATACATACATGATACGATTACTTACGTACGTCATTACAGTAGACCAGATTTGTTTATTACATTTACATGTAATCCGAATTAGAAAGAAATACAAACTCTTCAATTACCAGGACAACAAGCAATTCATCGTCATGAAATAACTGCACGTGTATTCAAACAAAAACCGAGATCCTTTATTGATTTCATTGTTATATATTCAGTTTTTAATAACACACATTGTAGCCTATATTCAGTGGAGTGGCAAAAGCGAGGTTTGCCTCACGCCCACATTTTAAATTAGCTTCAAGATAAAATCTGTCCAGAAGAAATTGATCAAATAATTTCAGCTGAAATTTCAGACCGGTTACCTTGATTCACGGACCGTGCGGGGCTTACAATATTATGACACCATGCATGGAAAATGGAAAATGTAAGAAGAGTTTCCCAAAGCCGCATACGAATGACACTATCACGGATACCCACATAACACGATAAGTTTTGAAATCTTTCAACGAAAGTCAGTTTCAGAAATCTTGCAGGCATTCTTCTAAAATATTTGGAAAAAGATTCATAAAAGATTTTACAAAAATATTTTAAAAACATTTCTAAAATATTTTACTGATAGAATAATCTTTTGCAAGTCTCTTAATGCGGACATTTTCACCTTGTAGAAAGATTTTTTAGAAACCTTTATTAAAGGCTTAAAGCTTTTCAACAAATGTTTTAGAAAGTTTTTTATTATTGAAAAGATTACAATTAGATTTACAAAAAATTTTAAAGAAATGAATAAAAAATACTTTTGAAAAACATTCTGCAATATTTAATGAAATATTTTATTAATAATCTTACAAACTTTCTTGAAATATTGTGTGATATCTATGCAAAAGGTTTCTATAAGGTTTCATTGTATTTTATTTTCATCAAGATTTTGCGAAAAATTATATTTTTTCGAAATATTTCAGAAATATTTGTAGAACATATCGCAAGAGATTTCAAGAAAGTTTTCAAAAATGTTCTAAGAAATATTATTAAAAAGATTACAACAAGATTTATAAAACGTTTTGAAAAAATAATTAAAAGAAAACTTTTAAAACCTTTCTGCAACATTTAATGAGATATTTTTAATAATATTCTTACAAACTTTCTTGACATATTTTATAAAATCTTTTTGCAAGATTTCTGCTAGGTTTCATAGAAATATTTTTAATCATTTTAACTACTCTCAGTAAAATATTTTAGAAATGTTTTAAAAATATTTTTGTAAAATCTTTTATGAATCTTTTTCAAAATATTTTAGTATAATGCCTGGAAGGTTTCTGAAAGATTTTTTGGAAATATTTAACGAAAATTCTCGCTGAAAGATTTCAAAACTTATCGTGTTATGTGGGTACTTTCAAAAACATATGAGGCTTATATCACTGTCGAGCTTTGCACTTCCGTAAAATCAATTAAGTCAATTTGTAAATATGTAAATAAAAGCAGTGACTTGGCCATATTTGAAGTACAAAGCATAAATAAAAATGATGAAATAACACGATACCGAATGGGTAGATACATCAGCAGCAACGAAGATATTTGGCATATTCTTAGCTTTCCCATACACGAAAGAGATCCTTCTCTCCAGCATCTAGCAATACATCTTGAAAACGGTCAATGTGTATACTTCACTGATGAAAATATTCTTTAAAGAACGCATGAGGCTCCAAAAACGACACTAACTGATTATTTTACATTTTGTCAAAAACCTGATATTTTCGGCCGATTCGCAAAGATATCATTATATACTGATGTTCCCCGCTATTTCACATGGAACAAATCAGGTAAAAAATGGGAGCCACGGAAATAAGGAAAACCATATCCTTCCATTACAGGCATATTCAAAGCTAAAACATTTGGACGACTTTACACGGTACATCCAAAAAAACGTGAGTGCTTCTATTTACATTTGTTATTGATTAATGTTCCCGGACCAACGTCTTTTGAATTTTTGCGAACAATTAATGGCTGAGTATTCAATACATACCAAGATGTATGTCGCGAATTGCAATTGCTAGAAGACGATAACCATTGGGTCTTAACGCTTGCCGATACTGCGTTGACATCAATGCCAAATACCATTCGTCAACTGTTTGCAATTATTTTGACGACGTGTTATCCATCGCAATTACTCACTTTGTGGAAGAAATATAAAAATTGCATGACGGAAGACATATTGTACCGAAGTAAACAAACAGATCAATGCCGAAATATAGATTACACGCCAGAGATGTATAATGAAGCGTTAGTGTTAATCGAGGATTTATGTATATTAATTTCCAATTTACCACTTAATTATTATGGTATGCCATCACCTGATCGCCAAGCCACCGACTTAGTCTACACCGACTTACAGCGAGAACAACAATATGACCATGGTAATTTACCAACAATTATCGCAATCAGTGTGCCATTACTGACAGCTGAACAAAAATTTATTTATGATTGGATTATGCTTATTGTTGCTGCTGAACAAGGCGGTTTTTTTTTCTTGGGCGCACCAGGTGGAACAGGTAAGACATTTTTATTATCGTTGATTCTTGCAAAGATACGGTCAAAACAGAAAATCGCATTAGCAGTTGCATCGTCAGGCATTGCGGCTACTGTGGTAGATGGTGGGCGAACGGCACATTCAATATGCAAGCTGCCATTTGATATTCATAATAAACCAAATGCAATATGTAACATAAAAAAAAAGAGCGGAGTAGCTGCAGTGTTGCGAAAGAGTTTAATTATAGTTTGGGATGAGTGCACAATGGCTAACAAATATTCACTCGAAGCATTGCACATGAAAGATTCGAAAGGCAACTAACTGAGATTGACGCATGTTTGAAACAGTCGTTCTTACGGCGAAGTGTTGAAACACTTCGATTGACTATAAACATGCGCGCAAAGTTGCAAAATGATCCATCAGCAAAAATATTTTCCGAACAATTACTAGATATTAGGAATAGTAGAATAGAACTGCAACCAAATACGCAATGCATTAAATTGCCAGACAATTTCTGCACTGTTGTTCACGGAAAAAATGAATTGATTCAGAGTATTTTCCTGGACATACAAAATAATTATTTAAATCATAACTGGCTCAGTATTTGGGCTATTTTGGCAGCAAAAAATGTTGATGTTGACGAAATTAACTCCCAGATATAACAATTGTTGCCAGGCGATCTGATGTCTTTTAAATCAATCGATACTGTTGTTGATGAAAATGAAAGTGTAAGTTTTTCAGTTAAATTTTTAAATTCACTAGATATACCCGGAATGCTACCATATAATCTTCGATTGAAGAATGATACACCTATTATTCTACTGCGTAATTTGAATCCATCTCGATTATACAACGGTACACGTTTGGTCATCAACAAGATCATCGGAAATATTCTTGAAGCAACCATTTTAACTGGAAAGATTAAAGGAGAAGTGGTCCTGTTGCCACGTATTTCAAAATCGTCAGAACTTACGATACCCTTCAGAAGGCTACAGTTTCCCATTCGTTTAGCTTTTGCAATGTCTATAAATAAGTCTTAATGACAAACAATGTCAATGTTTGGTTTAGATTTGGAAAGTCCATGTTTATCTCATGGGCAATTATATGTTGCATGCTCACGTGTCGGAAAACCGTCGAATCTATATGTGTTAGCTAAAGATAGGTTAACCAAGAATATTGTCACGGATAACTGCTGAATTAAATTGAAATTGAAAATATTTATACTTCAAAATAATATATATTATTGTTAACTAGGAATTATCTACCCTACTTACCTCATTTATAAATTTATGTGTTACATGTTATCAACTAAAAACTTTGTAATTTACTCATTTGCTATAAACCTAAATAAAAAAATTCTAAAAATTTAAAATTCATTATTTTTATTGATTGGTGCCTAATATCAACTTAATGAAAATTTTTATCAATCGTTTTCAAATTTTGACCTAAAGTTCAAATCCTGATCCCGTAGATTTTATACCGGTTATAACGCTAATTAATAAATTTTTTTTGTTTCATTGGTTTAATGTTCTTCCGTTTCACAATTTTTAAATCAATCTGATTTTGAAGAAGTTTCACGTCAAAAAAGCCACAGCAACGCGTGGCCGGGGCACCCTAGTTGCTGATTTAAAACATCAAATGTCTCGTAAACTATTGATATTTCGATGGCCTTCATTTAATACTTTTTAACGCATAATGAAAAACGGAATCGAATAGTGTAAAAAAAAAATATAAAGTACTACTTAAAAAAAAAGTGCAACTCCATCTAGTGGGTGCATCGATGCATTTAAAAAAAAAGTAATGTCATAGAAAGTTGACATTTATTGTGTTATATTACTTTTTTGTTTATGATTTTTTTCTATTGTTACTTAAAAAAAAGTTACTTCCCGTCCCCGTTAAAAGAATCACCCTGTAAACAGGGTGATACATTTACTCTTGCCTCCTAAATAGCTTCGAAAGTATGATAGTAGCAGAAAATTTTATTAAAAAAGAGTTGCATAAGAAATTGAAGGCTATACATTATGTTAGTTTTACTTTGCTAAGTTCACTATCTTGTAAAGTTTTTAGGTCAACTATGTTTTCTCAAATACAATGCTAAATTGTAATACTTATTTTCTTACAGTGGCTTCAAAACAATCCAACGATGTGCCATATTAAATAAGAAACCTGTGAATGATCAATAAAAACTATTCAAAAATTATCTGTTTCGACCGTTGTTTCACGTAAATCATCCTGCATATACGTTTCTTTTAGTTTAAAAGCTGAGAAATTTTATTAATCTGAGAACTTCCTTAGAATTTGTGTGATTTAGAAATCGTGTTACGGAAATACGTAAATCGATGAAACAGTCATATTTCATAAAGTGAAACAATTATTAAAAGGAGACAAACGTATACATCTATCGGATTAAGCTTTCGAGAGAATTGGATAAAAGACCTTAAACGTTTATTTCTTATTATTTCAGCATACTCATTATGAGGTGTCTCGTAATCTTGCCTCTCCACTCTTGTGTATTAAGCTGTGTCTAATACAATGTTTACTTGCTTATGTCTGCATATTGCTTTCATACTAATTGATCTGGTCCGAGTATTCTAAAATCTTAGGTGTGTAGGTTCTGAGTAATCATTGTGTGTGCCTGTACGTGTTCCGTGCATTCCACGTGTGTATTTGTACGTAACTATATTTTAACGAGTGTTAGTATTTAATTTTTTTTTTAATTGAAAGCTTTTTTAGAAAGCGTGATTTGGAGTCAGATGAATCTAACAAGCAACAGGTAGCCATAAAAAGAAATGTAATAGATAGCGATAAGCTAAATAAGCAGACTCGATTGAATAAAATATAAATGAAAAAGCAACGTTTCTCAAAAACAAAAAAATACAAACACATAGACTTCTATAGCATTCATACTGCAAGAAAATAAGATCAAATATCGTATGAGGTTTTTCCTATTTTTGGTCTCTTTGTACAGTGCTTCGTTATCCCCAATTCTATCTGCTAAGCATTGTACATTTGTGTGCTTGTATGCGACCGTATATTATGAAGCGTAGACTCATCTTACTTAAATTCAAACACTTCAAAAAAGAGGTTCGTTTTTTAATGCTTTCCGAAACCCTTAGGTTAGGACGGGGTATCTTCCGTCAAAACATCTTATGATTTTTGTTTTTACCTATGGTTATTGAATTCGGTATCACAATTTGATTGCTAGAATCTTTAAAGTAGTAGTTTTTTTTAGCTTCCCCTTATTTTAAGACCATTCCAGTACTCTTTGTTATAAATTGTTTGTACACAGATTTCTCTAAAATGGAATCTTCTTGTGATTAAAATTTGTTAATTATTAAAAAAGTAGAATGTTATCTTAAGATGAGAAATAAAACTCGTTGTTTAACTAAAAAAGATTTAATACTTTATTGATTCCTCAGAAAAAAAGAATTTCGTCATAAAAAAACCCTGCGGTTTTTGGTTACAATGCTTAAGGCATTTAATCGAAGATTGGACACGTGAATAACGGGGAGTTTACTTCATTTTATATAAATACCATGAAAGAATTTAAACTCTACCCTCCTTGATTGTATGTGTATACAATGAATGGATCTCGTCAGTGTTGCAGGGGATTACCGTCTTGGAAATGTATAGATTTCCAGTAAACTTCGCTTCCATATCACCGTCTTTGTATGCTATTTTTAGGTCTTTCGTTACTAAAGAAATAGCGCCTAAAGCTTTCAGTAGAGGAACAAAAAGAGTGATTATTCTGGAAAGTCCCACAAACCGTCGTATACCCGTGTGTAGTAGGCGATACGAGTTGTAGGAGTATGATTTATACACTGGTACTCTTATTAGGATTAATAAGTTTAAAACGCATTGTATGAATATGATTTAGTTGCCTACAATCAATTCTTATCGTATCCTTATGGTACAAATATTAAATTAAAACAACCTAAGTATTATCTTACTCCTCATGTACTGAATTTTGCTCATTCTCTCGATGCTTTTTTTTAAGGGTTTTACTTCTAATGTGTTGTGACCTTTACAAACCAATTTGAATAATTCAGGATTTACTTTGATTTTAATAGCAATAATATCGTTAAAAATTTTGTCTACAAATAAAATATAACAATCAAACTCTTAAAAAATATTGTCTTGTTTTTCATTTTAAATATTTATTATGAGTTTAAAATAACTTCTTTCTTTTTTTATGATTACAGGCATTTATTTTAACTAATGTAATGAGGCCATTAAGATGGAATAGACGATTACTAAAATATGTGGGAGTCTGGCCATTAGAGATATCTAATTCTCATTTTCTCTTTTTTTTTTGTTTATCTTCTTCTCCACTGTTCTTTAACATTTGCTGATTTGGCTAATCATAAAAATGATTTTGATGAAATTATCAGCAATTTCACCGAAAATGTTTTATTTTTAATGACACTCACAAAAATAACTTTTTGTCGAATAAATGGACAATCTATGAGACAACTTCTTATAGAAATTAAATTGAATTTTATCATTAATAAGTACAATTCCTTAGAACAGAAATCAATATTAATGAAATATACAAAACTAGCCAGATACTATATAATAATATCAGTTACGTCGATGACTGTTGCTGTTATATTATATTATGTTGGTGGAATGATTCCTAATATACAAATTGGTAAGTAATTGATTAATTCTTATTACGAGAAATACTATAAAATATAGCATATATTGAAAAAGATAATGTTTAAGGTGACTGATTGAAAAAATGCTACAGTACGACCAAAGAATTTTAGTACATTTATAAAACTTTCTTTAGCTTGCCATATCAAACTTGATCAAATTTATGTCCATATATTGAAATCGGGAGGAAAATCTAGATTCAGATCAAATATTCTGGAAATATGCAAAGACATATTTGTGTGAGAATTAATATTTGGCCAAACTTCTTCTAATCGTTTATCCTAAATTGCCCATTTCTAGAATATTCATTGTGTTCTCGTCTCTGATTTCTTAAATTTTGTCGTAGTTTTTTTCACTAAATTTAAAATCGCTTTTTTCTTTTAAATGAACATAATATAGTTGGACTAACAAGAATATTTATACCTACGTAAAATATTTATTCAGTAATTTGTAATTTATTAACTTTTTGAATACTATAATGCCTTTAAGATTATTGCTTGAATTTTTGTGATACTTATTTCGTTATAAAAATTCTAAAAATTCATTTTTTTTATTAAAGTAATTTTTTAATAAAAAAATTACCAATTTAAGTGTTTAACAATGCTTATTTATTGTTATTTAAATATTGAATAATGTTTTTAATTAAAAATAGGACGAAACTCATGAGACTTACTATATATACATTATACTCGTTACAGCATTTATGAATTCATCCTTGACTTACAAACTACCATACAAAACACGAGCCATTATAGATATAGAAGACACTAGAATCTATTTTTGCATCTGCCTCTACCAGATGTTAATAATACCGACTGTTGTATTTGGTTACGTCGGATTCGACTGCTTATTCACTAACTTGGCCTTTAATATTACGGCCCAATTTGGAGTTCTCAGCTACAAGATTAAAGACATTCTCGATGATTATAAAGGTTCAAAATTTATTATCGAGAAAATAGTATTTCTTCATTATAGGTTAATAAGGTAACACTAATATGTGATTTTGTAATAAAAATATTTTTTCTGTTACAAGGTAGTAGTTGTTACGTCCTAGACCATTTTTTTTTTTTTGAAGTAAAAACTTCTTTAGCATACGAGTAAATTAAAAAACATGTGTGCAGATCACACGTGTTAGAAGTGAAACCTTAAAAAAATTAAGTTTTGTGAGAATGAGACGAATGCACAGTATCAACAGTACGATAATTGCAGTATTTATTTATTTTAAAATTATTATCATATATAACAAAAGACACCGGTATGATAAGTAGATGGAATAGCAGATAAAAACTAAACTTTTTCCAATAAAAGCAATAAAAATGGAATACTGAATGCGATAGTCGTAGATAGACACCAAAATCGTAGGATGTTTATTGAAAGAAAAATAATTTGTAGTATACTAAGTAAACATAAAATATTCTTTTTGTGAACTTCATGTATAAAATTTTATTTGTTAGGATGGTTTTCGATTTCCGATTTTCATCTAAATTTTTGCGCTTCTAACAAATATTTTATTAATGACGAAATAAAGACATAACAAAAAACATGGAAAATACTGTTGGACTGAACGATGGTTCTTGTACAAATGCAATAAAAGATCTTAAAGAGATCTTTTCGAAAAATACTATTTCAACTACATAGCCTGCCACACTTCGAGACACTTATTATTTATAACATTTCTCGTCTCTATTCTTCGGATCACAGACTTATCTTTCTAAATACTCTTGTCTAAATAAGGATCTGAACAACGAAAAGTCTGAAAAATACATTGAATCGTATCGCTCTCTCAGCTTATCGAACTGTGTACACAATGAGTCATGAATTTCAGCCCCGTAGTACGCTCCAACGATTCACGCTGGGCGTTCAGCGTGTTCAAAATGTTTTTACTCTATTGAAAAATTACGTTAATTTATTTATTTTTTTTTCCAGTGTCAATAAAAGTCTTTGTATATTTTTTATAAAAAGATATAAAAAAAAAAATTCAATGGACTTATTAAAATCCTAATGAATTGAATATATTTTATGAAGAAGGAAAATAAAAATTTGACAGTAATTTATTTGATTTTGAATGAAGTTTGTCATCTGCTTCTAATGTATTCTACAGTGTTGTCTAATTTTTTTTCTCTGACGTATTTTGTAATTTTTTAATGGGCAGAAAAAGGTATCCTTAATAAAAGGATTGGAGAAATGGGGAGTAGCGATAAAAACGCTTCATGTCTTTACAAATCTATAAAAATAAATATTATCGCATCGATAATACAGATTGTATATATAGATCTAACAGAATGAAAGGGAATTGACCTAGGGGTGTTGATAGCTGACTATAACTAACGTTTTCAAAATACTATGCATCAAGATAGAATGTCGAGTTCGATAGCCATAAATAGACAAAAAACTTGTAGAATGTTTGTCAATAGAAAGATACGCAGTCCTAACCTAAGTAAATATAATATATTTATTTTTTAACTCAGGTCAAAAAGAATTTTTTCATTCACACATTGCACTCTTCCTTTTAATTTGAGATATCTTTATCGTGGGTTAGCGCACACAAGTATTTTTTGTTTTTGCCACTAATACTTTAAGATACTGTAAAAAGAAAGGAACAATTGTTTAATTTTTTCGTTTGATTGAGTTTTGAAATACAACGAATTTAAAATCCAATATTCAATTACGTTGTTTTATTTTTTATAATTTATTTATTTACAAAAAAAATTTTTGTTGGATTTGATTTTTAATTTTTTTAAATTTAATTTTTTTTCTATATTTCAGAAATAATACTTTATAACTACTTTATAATTACTTCGTAGTTGTCACTTCATGTTGTGTATGTGTGTGTTTGTGTGCGATTGCATACTACGAAGCGTAGATACATATTATTTCGATACTAAAACTGTTTGTAAGTAGGAACGATAGAAGGGTAGAAGAATAAACAGAGATAAGCACGTAGGTATGTGACAAAAGTAAAAGGTCCAAACGAGCCGACGGTCAAAATAAAGAATGAACGTGTCATTTCTTTTCTATTTAAAAATATTTCTATTTTATTGAGAAATTTATAATAAATTATTTATTTCGCAAATAATATAATTACCAACTATGAAATATATAGAATATAATAATTGTATTATCTGCAATATTTTACAAAAAAATCAAATGATTATAAGATATATCACAGAAAAAAAATTTAAAAACATTGTAGAATATTTAAAGGTGACTTAATACTGTGATTAAATATGCTTGATTGAACTAATAATACTTGATAAAAGTGATTAAAAGGTGACAAAAAATTAAGGTCTAAATGAGCTGACGGCCAAAATAAAGAAAAAAGTGGTATAGTCTGTATTTGTAAGTTTTATGTGTGCTTGAGTCTGCATGAGCTGGAAGGTAAATATAAATATATATATTTTTTTTAAATCTGATTTGAATGACAGTTTAAGCGTAGGGAGTATCTATCTAAACTCGTAACCTACAGATCGCTGGAGTCAAGTCTCATCAAATTTTTTTTAAATCCTTAAAATTATAAAATAAAACTAATGAAATAAAAAATAGATTTTAAAATCGTTTTAATTAAAACCCGATGAAACCAAAACAATACGACAAAAATTGTTCTATTCTTTTTTAATCATCTAGAGGAATTAGTAGCAAAGAAAATAGTTTTTATGCTTACCTATAATGATATCTCTAATTCAAAGAAAGACTATCATCTACCTGAGCTACAAAAGAGGATATATTATATTTATTTAGGATAAGTCACGGTATTTTTTTACCAACAAATATATTCTACAATTTTTGTTTCTGTCTATGGCTGTTGTTCAGGATTGACATATATTATTAAGAAACCCCCACTTTTTGGGCTATGTAATAAGTGTGAGTGTGTCTGTAGTGGTATTGTCACTACAGCGCGTTTGTTAGTCAGGTGTGTCTGTGTTGCGTAGTCCACGGTATTGTCGCGGACTACTTGGTGCGGGTAATGTGTGTATTAATGTGCGAGTCTTTGGCTAGCAAGCTCATCGCGCTATGTGCGTCGCGCCGGCAGTCGCCTCTTGTATTGCCGAACTACTAGACGTACTATCAAACATTTTGTGGCCCTTCGAGCCGGATTCACTTTCTATTCTAATTTTACATTTTCTCAGCCCTAAATACTATACATTTTTGGTCCTTCGAGCCGGATTCACTTTTATTTTGCCTTTACATTTTTCGCACTAAATTTTGTTAACTCTCTTAGTTCAAATATTGCCATTACAAGTGATTGTGTAAATTTTTAAATATCGGCACGAGGCGACTCAGGGAGTTCTCCCACAAGATTTCAGTAAAAGCACCTGTGTTTTGTCAGTGTGCTGAGTGGTTTAGAGCACTCATTAATTTTGTCAAATTTTTATTTGACATACTAATTCATTWCTCAAATTTCTCTYATTAAATAGAGATCTGTTTGTAAGTCTCAYGTCTTACGTGAGCAAGTCATCACTCATCAYTTATCGAGAGWTGCGTCCGCGCATCTCGAATCATCTCATWAAAAAAGCMTTGTAAAATTATAMCATACTAAAATTCCAATGCGTCATGTAAATTTTAGTTAGACATTAAAAAGACGCAGGCAGCCGAGAGTTTCAAGCATCARGGTCAACTCAAGCAGTARCAGTACGRCAAAGACTTCGAACATCGCAGCATTTCGGAAGGTTGGACATTAAAAGGACGCAGGCTGCCGAGAGTTTTAAGCATCAAGGTCAGCATGAGCAGTAGCCGTACGACAAAGACTTCGAACAGCGCGGCATTTCGCGAGGTAAACAACTTTGGCCTTCAATGACTCATTCCTTGTT
>NW_015149195.1:31287-48393 GCF_001465965.1 Polistes dominula | reverse complement strand
ATTTAGTAACCTATTACCCTGTTGTGGTTAGGATATATCTCTAGTATTGCACTAGTAGAAAATTCATCATTTAATTAAGCGTTTCTCATTTTGAAACCATTAACTATACTTTTGAAGTCCCTTATTGTTATTAGACGACTATACAGTCCTCTTGTAGTATACTTGTAGGACAAATTACTTTATATTGAGTCAATTCAAATAATCACTATTTCACTTATAAATTCAAAATAGTAATTAAAATAAGAAAAAATGGAAGTAATATACTCCAATCTGAAAATATTGCAAAATCAAATTGCAAATACCTTTTCCAATTTTAAAAATTTAGGCCAGTCTAAAATGCTAGCTGGTCATAGTAGGGCAAGATTACAGCAAATGAATGAAAGATTTAAACAGTTCAAGATAATGAAAATTTCAAAGAAAATAAAATATTAGATTCAAAGGATGTATCTGTTAGTCACGATTACTTTAAACATGACCTCTTTGATAATGTAGAAGAGAACTATTATAATAATTTAGATGAGTTTAATGAATTTTTAATCCTTTTAAATACATCTGTGGGTTAAAGCCACCACAACCAATCCTTTAATAGTAATAATTCTGTTAGTTTTCAAAGTTTACCTACCATAGAAATACCCACCTTCTCTGGCAAATATAAAGAGTGGTCTAACTTTAGAGATATATTCAAGGCAATTATTCATAGTAAGGCTGACTTATTACCAGTGCTAAAACATCAATATCTGAGATCTTATCTGAAAGATAAGGCAGCTGATCTCATAAAAAACATTCCTTTAGCTGGGGAAAGCTACCCACAAGCATGGAATACYATTCTAGATTACTATGATAATAAGCGTAGGTTGGTCACTGAATATGTTAAAACAATTGTTACTGCTGCGAAAATGAGTAACAGTTCTTCTTCATCCTTGAAAAAACTTATGAAAGAAACAATTAGGCCCCTCGATACCTTAAGAAGTATGGGTAGAGATGGGTATACAGATGTTGTCATAGGATTTATAACTCGTAAATTTGATTTTTACACATCTAGAGAATGGCAAAGGTATTTAGGCTGTTCAACTGAAGCTCCTAGTATGGATAAATTGAGAAGCTTTTTTTCCTCTCAGATTATTACGTTAGAATCCTTTACCCAAAAGCCACCTATTAAAAATAAAAATGTAAAGGAAACTATTTCTAAATCAACAAAAGAAGCTAGTGTCAAATCAGCTCATCAAACTAATGTAAAACCCGGTACTTCTTGTACATACTGCAAAGGGAGTCATTTTATCTCTAAATGTCCTGACTATTTAACATTAAGTTAGACTAATAAAAAGGAATTTGTAGGGAAAGCCAAGCTTTGTATTAATAGTCTTGAGAATCATCCAAGCAAGATGCGTAAATCTAAATACACTTGCTTCAACTGTAAAAAGATGCACCACACTGTTATGCATAGGGATAAGGATATTGCACGGACTATTGCAAGGACTACCAATAAGGAGTCTGAATGCATTTCACCTGAAGTAAAGCAACCAATTGACAAATCAAGTTTAAATATATATACTACTCAGATCAATAGTCGTCACTCAGTTTTGTTAGCTACAGCTAGAATTTTTGTTTATACCAAGTCTGGTAAGCCAATAGTAGTTTTTGCATTGATAGACCCTTGTTCTCAAACATTAGTAATTTCAAGATCCTTAACTCAATTGCTTCAATAAAAACAGAATAAGGTCTGTATTAAACTTACAGGTGTAGGTGAAAAGATTATGTCTGAAGTGACTAGTGCTGTTGACTTTACTTTAAAGCCTTACTTTTAATCAGATTTTTTGTTTAAAATTAATGCACTGATGGTAAATAAATTCTCAGCTTATTGTCCACCTGATCATTGTTATTACATTTATAATTATATACATACATTGAATAATCTTCAACTAGCTGATCCAGAGTTTTACAAATCTGATCAAATTGACTTATTGTTAAGTGCTTCGGCCCATGCCTTGATAATACAAGATCAAGTGCTTAAGTTAGGCATAAATATGCCTATCGCTTCAAAATCCTCATTAGGGTGGTTATTATCTGGACCTGTCAGCTCCAATACCGATAATAACAAGACAGGTACTGTAACAAGTCTTCATATTACCGAGGTAGTACCACTTAACGAGTTAGTGAAACAATTTTGGGAAGTAGAGGAAATTCCAAATCCTTCAGAATACTTAACTAATGAGGAAAAGGGGTGTAAAAAAATCTTTAAAGACACTCATTTTGCTACTAACTCTGGCAGATTAAGTGTTAAATTACCCTTTAAAGCTTCAACTGACTCACTACATGCCGAGTCGCGGAAAAGCTATCAATTAGCCAAAAACATGTTACTTAGAATGGAGACTCGTTTCAATTCAAATGTAAAATTGAAATCTTCTTATAGCTCATTTTTGAAAAAGTACCTTGATCTCAATCATATGAGCTTAGTTAGTTCAGATACTTCAGTACCCCGTTTGTACTTACCACATCATGGGGTTATAAAAGAAGCTAGTACTACCACAAAGCTTCGGGTAGTCATTAATGGCTCAGCCACTGTGGGCAAAAGCACATCTCTCAACGCTGTTTTACATGCAGGACAGAATCTGCTGCCAAACATTTTCGATTTACTTTTGAAATGGAGAAACTATAGATTCGTCTTTATTACTGATATTCAAAAGATGTTCCGACAAATTTTAATTCATCCTTCAGATAGACCATATCAATCCATACTTTGGCGGGAAAATCCTCAAGATGAGGTCAGTATTCATGAATTAAATACTGTCAATTATGGCCTAGTTAGTGCCCCTTTCTTAGCATCTAGAACTCTGAAGCAATTGGCTGAAAATTACAAATCAAAATTTCCTTTGGGTGCCTCTATTTTAGAGAATAAAGTCTATGTGGATGATTTCATCTCAGAAGTACACTCTTGTAAGGAAGCTAAGCAGAAAATATACCAGTTAATAGGTATCACTCAAAGAGGTTTGTCTTGAACTTTGTAAATGGACAAGTAACTGCTCTAAGTTACTCGAAAAAATCCCTTCAGAATATAAAAACGAAGAACAACTCATTCTATTAACCTCAGAAACTTACACCTCCATTTTAGGTTTAGTGTGGAAGCCTAATATTGATTCATTCTTTTTCAAGATTGAGACAGCACCACAAAATATTAAGTGGACCAAACTATCTATGTTGTCTCAACTTGCAAAGTTTTTCGACCCATTAGGTTGGCTATCCCCTACAATCATTAGAGCAAAAATTCTTATGCAAGCCACTTGGCTTTTAAAAATTTCGTGGGATGACCCATTACCATTAAAAATAGCTGATGATTGGATTAGGTGGTTAGATGGGACGAAATTATTAGGAAAAATTAATATTTCTCGTAGGAATCATTTTAGTCCTGACATTGAAAAGCTTGAACTTCACGGTTTTGCYGATGCTTCCAAGGAAGCTTATGCTGCAGTTCTATACTTGCGCATAATTGTTAAAAATCAAGTCCACATTCAATTGTTAACTTCAAAAACAAAAGTAGCACCAATCAAGATACTGAATATTCCTCGATTAGAGCTATGTGCTGCTTGTCTTCTAGCAGAGCTAGTTAAGCATTAAACATCTTTGACCTCTAATGACAAATTGGAGACTCATTCGTGGACTGATTCAAAAATAGTACTACAATGGCTCAATGACTTGCCTAGAAAGTGGCCAACATTTATTGCTAATAGGTGTTCTCATATTCTAACATCCGTTCCTGAAGCCTTATAACATCATATATCTTCTAAGGATAATCCAGCTGACATTGCGTCACGTGGAATTTATCCATCTCAATTATTAGAGTCTAGTCTTTTGTTTAATGGACCCAATATAATATAACAAAAAACTTGTAAATATCCTACTCTTAGTCTAGATTTAATGGAGAAGTCTCCTGAGGATCTTCAACCCTTAGTTATTCATACTACTCAAGCTGAACCAGTTAAAGCTTCGTGGGAACTATATTATCGGTATTCTGATTGGAATAAGGTGTTAAAAGTTACAGCTTGCTGTATTCGTTTTGTTTTTAAACTTATGCAAAAATCTCAAAGGTTTCAACCAGGTTTTGTTATTAACAACCTTCAATATTTTGACTTTACAGATACCATCAATGCTAATTATAAGCATTTAACAATGAGTGAGATAAACAATGCAAGAAATTACTGGATTTTTACTCATCAAAACCTGCATTTTGAAAATGAGATAAAGGCTCTCAAAAAATCAGAATCTGTTAGTAAAAACAGCAGTCTAGTTAAACTTAACCCCTTCTTGAAAAATGATATTCTTAGAGTTGGYGGAAGAATAGGCCAAGCTGAACTGATTGATGATTCTAAACATCCGTTAATACTCGGTCCCAATGATCACTTGACTAATATCATTGTCAGGTATTACCATAATTTRTTATTACATGCTGGTGTTCCATTAACACTATCAGCACTTAGACAGCACTATTGGATTATCATTGGCAGACAGGTTGTTAAAAGTATAACACATAAGTGTTTAAGGGTTCATTCTGGTTTATACGCCGAAAAAAAGGCATTTTTCACGATTTTTTTTAGGCTTTGTAGGATACATATACATATGAAAGTTGTTGGGAATGATAAATACACTCTAGAAGTACAAGAAAAAAATTTTTCTTATTGTTTTAAACGTTTTTTGACATCCAAAATGGCTGACAAACGTGAACCCTTCAAAAGTAGCTATGCTGTTGGCGGGCATCAAAATTTGAGAACAGGTGATCTGAAAACAAAAAAATTAAACGGTTTTAAATTCAGTATGACAATGGCTATCGGGTATGCTAAAACTATCAATTTTTATGAAAACAAAACAAAATGACGGCCATTTTTCGTGAAAAAAATCGTTGATTTTTTTCGCACTTTTTTGTAAAAAAAAAATAGTGAAAATTAATATTTTGACTTGGTTTTAGCATGCGAGATAGCCATTCATGTGCAGAATATGTGGTTAAAATTTCAGAAAGTTCGATTGAGTTGTTTCGAAGATATCATGCCCGCTAACCGAAAAAGCGTTGTTTCGAGAAAAACGCGTTTAAAGTTTCTTTTAACAAATTTTTAAAAAGTCTGACTTTACCTTATTCTGCGATGCCTGCACCATACAGTATGCCTTCTGCTTCTTCAAAATTCTTATTTCCTTCCACTATAGCCTTTTTTCGTTGTGTCCTGGCCTCTATGAAAGCTTCTCCGCTCAAACGATTGGCTGAGCGCACGCGCGTGTTGTCGCGGTTACTAGCGTAATTGACTGCGATAGGGCCAAGTTTTATCACCAAAATGTGCATTATTTTCAGTATTGGATCAAAACCTCCGTTGAATATACAAGCTGCCAATTTACAAGCTATTTTAAAAATTATTTTACAATTAAATAGGTGTTTAGGTACTATAGCCCAAACGCATTTGTTGAAGCACTCATTATTATTTTAAATGTGTGGCCACCTTACCATCTTTCAAGTAATTCTGTTCTTGTCAGGTCAATATCAACCTTTTGTTTTTTGCTGCTATATCCATGCAGAGACATTTCCTCTTACACAACCGTAGATGGTTTGTCTCCTCTATCTGTAATATCTCTATGTGTTTGGGTCGCAAAATAATATACTTAGACTGCTCGGATCGTTTTAAAATTTATGTATGATAATTCTACATATGTCTGCTTTCGAAAAATGATAAAAAAAAAATTAATTTTTTCAAAATGATAAACCAGAATGAACCCTTAAGATGTAGGAGATATGCAGCAGTTCCTCAGCATCAGTTAATGGGCGACTTACCATCAGTTCGTGTTCAAATTGAACCTGCATTCACCAAGACAGGTGTGGATTTAGCAGGTCCTTTTTCTATCCGTTTGTCCAAAAGTAGAGGAAAGGGCACGCAAAAGGGATATGTTATAGTTTTCACCTGTATGGTAACAAAAGCAGTTCATCTGGAAGTCGCAGAAGATTTCTCTTCTTCTGCTTATATTGCTGCATTTCCACTTTTTGACGCCCGTCGAGGGTCATGTACCGATCTTTATAGTGATCAAGGCACTAATTTTGTTGGCGCCAATACGAAGTTTAAACATAAGCTGAAGGAGTTTCTTACCTCTGACAGCCTTCATAACAAATTACTAAACTTGAGTGTAAATTGGCACTTTAATCCCCCAGCTGCTCCTCATTTTGGAGAACTCTGGGAAGTAGGTCCTTGTCCAAGTCCTTGAAATATCACTTAAAAAGAGTGATTATAGATCAGGTTCTAACCTTCATCGAGATGGCAACCTTACTTTGTCAGATAGAAGCGTGTCTGAATTCGCGTCCACTGGTACCTTTATCAGATGATCCATCTGACCTTCTAGTACTGACACCCTCTCATTTCATAAAAATGAAACCCTCGCGTATATTGGCTGAGACTTCTATTAGTAAAGATTCTCTCTCTCTTCTTAGAAGGTGGAGGTTTATAACTTTTAGCTTACAACATTTTTGGAAACAATGGTCTTCTGAATATTTAAACTCTTCGCAATCTTGTTACCAATGGGCTTTAAGGACTAGATCTATGCAAGAAGGTGATCTTGTGCTTATTAGAAATCAAAACTACCCTCCTGGCTATTGGCCTTTAGGCCGTATCATAAAGCCTTGCCGACTTGTATAGATGGACTTGTGCGATTTGTGAGAGTGAAAACGGCAACTACAGAATTAGATAGACCAATTACAAAGTTAGTATAGCTTTTGCCTAATAATGATTTAATTAATAATTTTGATGATGCGTTGAAACGTAGGTCTGATATTAATGTTAAGTAAAAATTTAGTAAACTAATTATTGTAAAATGTTGACCGAGGAAAAGAAACTCGTCATATGTCAAGATTAAATAATCTTTCATTTTTTGTCAATTTAAAAAGTTAATTTTCTTTATTTTATTTTTAATGATAGCCCTTAAAAAATTGATGATGATTTAAGTTCAAAGATATCATATTTATTGATACTGCATTCTTCTGTTTTCAAATTAATGTAAGATAACATATAAGAATTCTTAGTTTTCATTTTGTTTTACATTGATGCACCCGATGCTCCGCTGATGCATCAACCGGGTAAGTATGTTCAGGATTGACATATATTATTAATAAACCCCCACTTTTTGGGCTATGTAATAAGTGTGAGTGTGTCTGTAGTGGTATTGTCATTACAGCGCGTTTGTTAGTCAGGTGTGTCTGTGTTGCGCAGTCCACGGTATTGTCGCGGACTACTTGGTGCGGGTAATGTGTGTATTAATGTGCGAGTCTTTGGCTAGCGAGCTCATCGCGCTATGTGCGTCGCGCCGGCAGTCGCCTCTTGTATTGCCGAACTACTAGACGTATTACCTAACGTATTTAACTCAGCCCTAAATACTATACAGCTATCGCATTCAGCATTTTACCTTGATGGAACCAATTTCTTAAACATTAGTTTTCGTCAGCTACCTACACCCCGAGATCGATTCCGTTTCATAAGAACAGAATTATAAAAAGCAGGGAAGGTCTGTTGAAATTCGATCTATATTTATTATCTTCATTATCGATGCGATAATACTCATGCCTATAGTTTTTTTTAACAAAACGTGTAATATCTTCTCTATTTACAAATATTTTCAATTTATTGAAGAATTAGTATTAAATTCTTTATTTCGCAAATATTATAATAAATAACTATGAAATTCATAGAATTAATAGTAATTGTATTGTCTGAAATATTAAAAAAAAAGGATTACTAGATACATCAGAGAAAAAGAATTAGAGAATACTGTAGAATACATTAGGAGCAGGTAACAAATTCCATTCAAAAGCAAATAAATTACTGTCACGTTTCTATTTTGCTTCTTTATAAAATATATTTGATTCATAAAGACAAAATATGTCTATTAAATTTGATTTTTACATGTTTTAACAAAAAATAAACAATGATTTGTATTGAGCAAGGATTACAAGAGAATTATATTATTAATTATAATATTTACGTTATAAAGAAATTTACGGTAATTTTTTAATCAAATAAGAACATTTTTAACTCGCTGAAAATCATGCGTGAATTATGGGAGTTTACCACGGGTCCCAAATTCGAGACTCGTTGTGTACACATTTCGATAAGCTGAGAGAGCGATACGATTAAATGCATTTTTTGATTTTTTGTTGTTCAGATCTTGATTTAGACGAGAGTATTTAGAATGATAAGTCTGTGATCCAAAGAATAAAGACGAGATATGTTATAAATAATAAGGGTCTCGAAATGTGCCAGGCCATGCAGTTGTAAAAGCATATTTCGGAAAGATCTGTATTAATAAATCTCTTATTACATCTGTACCAGATCCTTTGTTTAGTCCAGCAGTATTTTCCATGTGTTTTTTGTAGCTTCTTTATTTCGTAATTCCTAAAATATTTGTTAGACTGCGCAAAAATAGATGAAAACGAGAAATTGAAAACCATCCTAAAAAAAAAATTTTATATCTGAATTTCAGGAAAAGGATATTCTATATTTACTTAGTTTACGACGAATTATATTTTCCTTAGTTAACATCCTACGATTTTAAGGACTATCAATGACTATCGAATTAATCATTCCTCTTTTATTGCTTATATTTGGAAATGTGTAGTTTTTATCTGCACTTTCACCCAGTAATCATACCGGTGACATTTGTTTTTTTAATTATTTTAATGGTAATGTTTTTTGTGCTTAAAAAACTTTTACTAATTTTTCAATAGAATAGAAATATTTTTAAATAGAAGAAACGGAACACGTGGCAAGAACAAATCTTATTTGCTAATATGTTCCAAATAAAAATACAATAATATAGCTTATTTTAGAGATATATAAAAAAAATTAAAAAATGGTAAAAAAAATTTAAATTAAAACAACGGAAATGAAAAATAGATTCTAGAATCGTCCTAATTCAAAACTCGATGAAACAAAAAAATACTACCAAAATTGTTATGGTATTTTTAAAGCATTTAAAGGTATTAGTTGCAACAACAATAAAATACTTATGTGTGCTTACCAATGATAAAGATACCTCAAATTCACAGAAAGACTATCATCTACCTTAGTTACACAAGAGGATATATTTATTTACTTAGGTTATAGGACGTCTTATCTTTTCGTCGACAAGCATTCTACATTTTCTTTTTCCATCTATGGCTATCGCACACATTCGGCACTATACCTTAATAGATACAATTTGATAGTGATAGTTTTTGATAGCTACCCCAATCCCAAGATCATAACAGCGTCTTTTGATATATTTATATTGTAACAATATTATAATAAATAAATCCTACATATAACTTACTCCGAAAACTGTGAATTCGTCTCAATCTCTCGAAACTTAGTTTTTTAAAGGTTTCACTTCTAACTCGTGTGATCTGCACACTTGATTTTATGATTTTTTTTTTATTAATTAAGTTTTACTGTATAATCTTATCAGGCATAAATCAAACTTTTGAACAGAAAGGCCAATTTCAGTCAGCTATCCTCGACTGTTTATTCAGTTTAATCGCAGCTTACCTTCGTATTTATCCGAGACAATAAAACCGTGACAATCTATCCGCATTCTGAGGATGGGCGTTGTCACGTTGACTGGGACCCACTAATTTTACAGATAACAACAACTAGTTTTCCTTTTTTTGAGAATAGCTGCTATTATGATAACACAGTTGATTAGTAATATAAAACATGAAATTAAAGATCATTAAAATTAAGTGTTAGATTATTAGTAGAACTACTATTAGAAATATTCTATTCGTGATTATAAAATGGGAAACAGATGCCTATAATACGAGCAAAAGCAATATATAAGAATTTAATTGTAATTTCTTATAATTTATCTTGAGACGTTTCGCCACGATTCGCCTACCCAAATTTTTCGTAGTGATATAAATCTAACTGTGCGAGACATAATTCCAGTAGCTTGCATGAATAACAATAGAAACAATTACATAAGTAGTACACATAAGAGATTAACTATTACTTTCATTACTTAATATTTCATATTGTATAT
This sequence comes from Polistes dominula, assembly GCF_001465965.1. The sequence goes on along the minus strand of NW_015149195.1, from coordinate 38,361 downwards.
TGAAATGAACTATTGAAAGAATTGTCCTTTTCCAGGAACATACCGGAACCATAAATTATCTGCTGGAGAGCCTATTTCCTAGAACAACGAATACCATTCTTCCTTCAGTGTCGCACGTGCCTGCTTGACTCCGAGGCCACGTATAGAATCCGACACTGAAATAAGATTTTTTGTTGTACACATATCCATTGCCCTAGGAATATTTACTTTTGAATAGAGCTCTTTCCTTTAACCAGTGTGGAAACGTAGTTAATGAATAAACAAATATCGAGGTAAAGAATTGAATATGAGACTCGTCATCCTTAAGACTAAAAGGTCTCATTAGCCGCCAACGTTCTCCAATTCTCTTACATGGAACCATTGGCTATCTCATAAATTTCACTGATGCATAGCCGTAAAGGCGCAACCAATCAAATAAAAAACTCTCCAAAGATTTCCTTTGCATTCATAGTATTGAGAACCCCCGCTTATTAACCCCCGAAGCTCGACACATGAAGCCTAACGTTAAAACAGCAACTACATCGCAGAAGAGCAATCCTTACCGAAATCCTAGAGAATAACCATACCTCCTCGCAATAGAATATTATGACTGAGTATCGCCAAGCTAGGACACTCCTACCAAAGTCACGTAGGACTAACGAAAATTTATTCCTGGAATATTCTAGAATAAAAGGATAATTATTCATAACTATCGCCCTAAATCAATGAAACTCGCGAAACTATGTGTACGACCAAACGCACAATTGAATATATAAATCTTAGATATGATCGAAACTATCGAATATTTTGTTTTACTACACAATGATATTAGAATATAATTGATTTAAAGATAAAAATGTTATTGATTGGAAATTGATGAAATGTAATCGATTAAGAAATAGCAAATTGTAATTGACTAGGAAATGTCGAATATATGATATGTATTAGAAAGATAGGAATTTATAAACGATAATCTAAGATGTAGAAGAATATTGCGTGCATGTACTAGTAGTCCACGAGGTCATAAGAACCTTCTAGAACAGAGTGCATAGGAAGCTTGGGCTAGCTAAGGTCAAAGAGTGTGGGTACCAATGCTACCACCTTTCACGAAAGATTTTTGGGGGATATGTAAACCAGAGGACATCACTTCCGCAGGCACTTATAGTTTTACTTCACGTATAGTTTTACCTCACTTACGACTTTTCATCAACTTATTAATTTGTCTCACTCGCTACCAGTGGTTCTATTCGATTGTTTGAGTATTATTTGAACAACTTATTCAAATCAATTTAATTCTACTAATCAGTTAAACGATATATAGTTATATTCGCCTCTCAAGTTGTTGTGTTTAACCTCCGATTGGAGCGAAGCAGTCAAAGCCTTCTGCGCATCTCAAGATCAAAACCCCTACTGTACTACAAGCTGTAAGTCATACACATTTATAATTTACATTAAAAATCATTGTTTGTCAGAGCTGAGATTACCAATATTTCTCCTTTCAACCAAACCTTCCTCAATTCACCCCTTAACCGTACGTACATTGTTATATTTTATCCCTGTTTAAAACAGGGAAACGGACCAGCCTGGTCCCGGTTAAACTCGGCAAAAGCAGAGTAACCATAAAAGGGCATTACTTATACTACTTACATAAACTCATCCTCTAGGACGTAACAATCTATTTCTTGTAACAAAATACTAATAAATTTTATTCATTTACTAACATAACACGAAAGGTTTTGAAATCTTTAAGCGAAAGTTTTCGTAAAATATTTCCAAAAAATCTTTCAAAAACCTTGCAGGCATCATTCTAAAATATTTTGAAAAAGATTTATAAAAGTTTTAACAAAAATATTTTTAAAACATTTCTAAAATATTTTACTGATAGAGAAATTAAAATGTTTAAAAATATTTCTATGAAACCCTGCAGGAACCATGCCAAAAGATTTTTTAAAAATATTTTAAGAAAGTTTTTAAGAAAATTACAAAAATATTTCCTAAAATGTTGCAGAAAGGTTTTCAACCGTTTTTTAAAATCATTTTTTAAAAATGTTTTGTAAATCTTGTAGTAATCTTTTAAATAATATTTCTCAAAAAACTTTTAATAACTTTCTTGAAATCTTTTGCGATATGTTCTGGAAACATTTCCAAAATATTTCAAAAAAATGTAATTTTTCGCAAAACTTTCATGAAAAAAATGACTTGAACCTTACAGAAACCTTTTGCAAAGATTTCACACAATATTTAAAAAAAGTTTGTAAAAATAATATGAAAAATATGTCAAAAACATTTCGAACATATTTATAGAAACCTTTAAGGCCGACGATACAAGTAAACGCCTAAATTTTGACCGTTTTTCAGAGGCTTATTTAAAATTGAAGGAATAAATGAATCGTTTTGAAACTTAGTATGTTTATTCATTACATATTAGAAGAAAAGAATCAGATTTAAAAAAATTTTTTTCAAAATGGCCGCTTTAATAACAGAACTCCTGAGGCCCTCGCGGCGAAACACATCAATCATGGTAATTTTTAGGTTTAGTTACAGCACTCTCAAATTAAAAAAAAAAGGTCAAAGCGTTTTAATAAAACATATATCTTCTAGTTGAACTAAGGAAAAACTAAAAAGTAAAAAAATCGTAAATTAGCACGACTCAGACCAAATGAGTCTGATTTTTGACCCTTTTTTTAACGATTTTTGGGTCAAGAATGGATATTTTTGAAAATTTTGGTATCATTCTTAAAATTCAACTAGAAACTAATACTATAAAAAAAATGTGTGCTAAAGTTCATAAGAATCGGTTCAGAACTTTTTGAGTTATCTTGCACGTCAGTTCGAAAAAAGTCGTTTTGAGAAAAACGCGTCCAAAGTTTAGCGTTCGCGTCTAGCGCCGAGTTAAGGCGGAGCAATTAAATGAATTTTTAATCGATACATAATGCGAATTTCATTCTAAAAATTTACGGGCATATTTTTGAGATATTAAACTAACTATTTATAARAAAAAAGAAATTCAATTTTTTTTTATTTTACTTGTATCGCCGGCCTAACAAAACATGACGCTAAGGTTTCAGTAAATCTTCCAAAAACCTTCTGTTAGACTAGCGCCTCTATGTTAAACTTATGAGGCATTTGTAAGAAGTATTTATCGGTAGCCTTGAAAAGCTCAATTGGTTAAAGAGCAGTCGCGCCCGGAAAACAAAAGATCCGTGGTTCGAATCCCGTCAGTTCAGTCAGTCAGTCAGTCAGTCAGCGGTCCAATTTTTTTCACGAATCCCACACAGGTGGTTCAGCCGGGTTTTAGGGTCTGTTTCGTAATATGTTCAACAATCTAACAATGCCACGAAAAAAAAAATTCGGTCATTCGTGAGAAAGGATTTGGTCGGTGAGCCCTAGCTGGAGAAGCTCACAATTGTCTTTTTTGAAAAAATTTCAAAAATGTTTTCTAGAAACCTTTCAGAAAATATGGTGCTAAGATTTTACAAAATCTTTCGAAAACCTTTTTAGAAATCTTTTGCAAGTTTCTGAACGCGGACATTTTCAACTTGTAGAATGATTTTTTAGAAACCTTTTTGAAAGACTTTAAGCTTTCCAAGAAATGTTTTAGAAAGATTTTAGAGAGTTTTTGTGTTATGTGGGAAGTACAAACACCCGTTTTCTTTTTTTTTTACATCAATGGACAAAAAATTATGTAAGATCAACTTTATGTATATATTTTATTATTTTTTCTATACTACTGTTCATAAAACTACTGGCAATCTATACTTATCATAGAATTACATAAAACTTCTATATACTAAATAGCTAATAATTATATCATTTTTTAACTTAAAAAGTTAGTTAAAAATCCTCTAAAGCACTTTTAATGAAACAATTTTTTAAATGATAGTTACATTTAGCAGACTAAAGAAACAATAATGTGAAATAGCAATAGAAGGAGAATATCTAAGAAAATATATTTTTTAGACTAATAGAAATAAAATTCTTTTAAAGTAATTGTAGTAAAATCACTGCTTCAAAGAGTATAATGTAAATTAATAAGATATACGTAAAATAAATTTGTAAAATGGTCCAAATTGCTACTGACTGTACAACTTAATTTTTATAGCTTCTAGTTTAAATTAATGTAAACATAACTTTATAGTAGTAAGTAAAAAAAAAAAAAATACGACGTAAAATTAAGGCAGTGTAATAGATCATATAATATATTAAATTATTTTTTTTTTATTTATAATATTATTATTCTCTATAAATATCTAAAATATCTCATTATAAATTTTTTAGACAAGCAGAAATTTTAGAAGATAATTTTTGTTTTGTGATAATGCAACAGTTAATGGGAACTATATTTCACCTTTGCATAACGGGTTACAACCTACTTATAGTAAGTATTACATACGACTTACATACTAAAAGACCGTTAACATAAGTGAAATGTGACATTGCACTAATACATATTGATTTTTTTAGGGTTCAGTAAACGGAGATGGAATTACACTAGCCACATTTTTCTCATATGCATTTTGCATCATAAGTACACTATTTATTTATTGTTTCATTGGAGAATGTCTTATTCAGGAAGTAATTTTAATGATAATTTTAATACAGGGTGTCTTATTGAGTTTTAATAATTGTAAACTTTTTAGTTGCATTATTAATCATTAACTCACAAATTAATTGTAATTTATCTTTTATTTTTTTCAAAAAGAAATTTTTCTTATTAAATTGCTAAACATTATATCTGCTATCTTGTTATCTACATAATTTTAGGTTACAAATGAAAATTACACTGTATATAAAAAAACTATTTTTTTATTGCAAATACCATAATCTTTTTTCTTATTATTTTTTAAATACACAATAAGTAATCTTCTGTTTAATTACGTATGTATGTTGTTATTAATTTGCAGAAAGTTAGATTCTTTAAAGTGATTCCATAGAAAGAAGTTTTTAGTTTTGTAAAGATTGCGAGGTAATTTTATTACGTTTAGAAAATTTTCTTTATTCTCCTGGTTTTTGAATTTAGAGAAGAAAAACGTAATTTTAAGCTATAATGAGTGAAGTAAACAAATAAAATCCTAAAACTGCTTATAAAATACTCTTATTAGATCTCTTAAAACGACCTAAAACAAGTTGAGAAAACTTAGAACAACTTTACACGACTTGATACTGCTCACGCAAGTTTTTTTTTCTTCCTCTGATTCCGACTGCGAGCCCTTAAATGTTACATTTTTTCCTTTTAGTCAGTCTTTTGAAAGGATATTTATTGGATAAAAAATAAAATTGGTGAAAATTTTTATTATAAAGTCTTCGAGAAAAAAAACTTTTCTAGTGAAAATACAATATATTCATAAAAAATAATTTCGCATATCGACTACATAACAATAAGCGTCTACTTCTGTCCTATTTCTCTTATTTGGTCTATACTTCCCATAAACTTAAACTTAATGTTATTTGACTGTTTATTTAGTAGCTTTTCTACTAGCGTTTTTATTAAAAACTATTACACTCTCTGCCTTACACATACTCGCTCGTCCTCTCTCACTACATTAATAGAAAATTCGTTAAAATTCACTAATGCGGGATTACAGTATACATGCTTTATTTTAAAAACCTTTATTGTATTTATTTAAAATTTATTTTAGAATATATTGTATATATTTAAATATAAATAAGAAAAGATACCTATATTTATTTAATTGAAAGCAGATTTAAGGCCTTACTTTACTTTGAACGCCTAAAAAATACATTATTTTTATGAATTTTTTTGGAGAACATTATTATTTTATAAAAGCGAAACTTTTTTGGGTTGTTAGATTCATACTTTAGGAATAAAATTAATTTTTTTTTATTTATTTAAACACTTTTTAGGTACAAAAATTGCACTCAAACAGGAGTCTTTAAGAAGTACGTGGGTGTGCGCTGTTGAAAAATTCTGAAAGTTTATCTATCTAAAACCAAGAAATACTTTAGTTTTATGTTTGTTATACCAGTGGTTATATCCCGTAATAAAATTTTTAATTTTTATCCAAAAATAACAAAATGGCGGAAAAAGAAAAAAAACATGTCTTTTTTGCGATTTTTTGCCAAAAAATATAGTATAAATTAGAATTTTGTAATAATTAAGGTACGAGATATAGCGATAGGTTTAGAGAATATGGAGTTAAAATTTCATAAGGATCAAAATAGTAGTTTCTGAGATTTTTTCAACAAGAGGTTCAAAAACGTTGTTTCGAGAAAAACGCGTTCAAAGTTTTTGTCCGTAAAATAAGTAAAAAAATGTGACTTATGCTTAATCAGCAATGCCTGGGCCGTACATTATTCCTTCCACTTCTTCTAATAACACTATTTCTTGTTACTTAGCCTTTCTCCGTTGAATTTTCATCTCCTTAGGAGCCTCCAACAACTGTTGTTCAGCTAAGTGGACATAGTGGATATCGCGCACGCTGGCAAAACAATTCGCGTTCTCGCCAATTTTCATCCCCATGAAATTCATTATTTATAATACAGGTTGATATTATTCATTAAATATGCAAGCTGCAATGTATGCTGCATTTTCAACTATTTTTTTTTTATTGAAACAATGTTTTTGCGCAATACTCCAGACGCAGCAGTTGTAACTTTCGTTGTTGCTCTGAGTATTGCTGTCGAAACATATTTGCAGAAAATCTTCTCTTGTCAAGACCTCGTAGATGAGTTTTAAAACCTCTTGAACGTCTTTTGAAAAAGCAGGCGGATGTTTAAAATTATTTAAAGTTTGGGTAGCTTTAGTCTTGAAGTATTTGCAGCAGCTGTCCGCTCCGACCGGACAATACATATGTTTTGGTCGAGTATCAGTTGAACTCTTTCTTACTTTTTTTCACATATTTATATCATAAATGTGTTTACATAGGAATCCGAAACCACTGAAAGGGCACTACACTGCACAACAGTTTTCGTCGCGCTTCGTTTCACTAAGATCGATAGCGTATTCAAACAAGAAATAAAATAAATAAAGAACTAAATTTTAATCTTATCGTCTAAGATAGCGTATTTAAATAGGAAATAAAATAAAGAAATAACTACATAATAATTTTATCGCCTACAACTACCGTATACGTG
>NW_015149195.1:1438-15212 GCF_001465965.1 Polistes dominula | reverse complement strand
GTACATTAACGCGAACGAAAATTATCTATTATGATTGATCTAATAACTAATRTACATACAAAGTATCGAATTTATATACTAAAACAACAGTAGGAGATATATCTATATATAGAAAAAGAAAAATTTATCTCGCAGGGTTTACATAGTACTTATAGAACTATTTTCACGCAAAATTATACGAACTAAAGCTTAACAAATTACTTTTACGCAAAAATTAAACAGACTAATAATATTCAAATACGACAGAGTTTACGAAATTTAAAACTTTTGGGTGTAGTGCACGAAATTCGAATTTAGACGTCACTGGACGTGACACAGAATAGATTTGGAACAAATAAAGCGTTTTGAATGCCTGGCTTACATAAAGGTGAATCGCAAAACAGGCTCAAAATGGAATCCTGAAGGGAGACGAGTTGTATTTGTTGGATACAAAGAGACAGGATATATTTTCTTGAAACCTGAAGATGGGAAATTTTATGAAAATAGGAACGTTGGATTTAATGAAAAACTGGTCTATGGTGACAAATATGGGAAAAGCAGTATTAAAAATTGGTTAAGCGAATTCGAAGAGATAGACAAAGAAAATTGGTTGATAGAATTTGAAAAGGAGCCAGAGATGAATGAAATGGTGATATCAGAAATGGAGGGAGAAGTGAAGAGAAAATGGGGAAGACTTAGGAAAAATAAAGTAGCAATATGTCAAGATGTGTCTGATGAGCTAATCAATGATGTGAGTTTTGCCAAATACACTGATGTACGACGTGACGCGAAGATAAAGTTATCGGGTAATGAATATGATAAAGACAAAATTGAAGTAAATAAAATGGTAGACTTAGCGTTCTTCGCACTTTTGGCAAAAATCAACAAAGACTCAGTGACATATAGGGAAGCAATGGCGAGTGAAGAAAGAGATGAGTAGCGAAAGGCGATAGAGAACGAATTGGGTGCGATGAAGAAAAACTGTGTTTGGAAAGTAACTCCAAGGCCGAGGAAATCCATAGACGGAATAAAACCAAATATCATTGACTCCAAATGGGTATTTAAGAAAAAGATAGAATCTGATGGAAATATCAGATATAAGGCAAGACTTGTGACTAGAGGATTCAAGGACACGAATCAATACGATCTCAGAGAAACATACGCACCTGTTTCTCGAGTGTCCTTAGTGAGATCTGTGTTAGCAATCATAAATAAATACAACCTACATGCTAGTCAAATTGATGGGAAAACAGTCTTCTTGAATGGAATTCTGGATGAGGAAATTTACATGGAAATTTCTGAAGGCATGGAGGATGAGAACTACAACAAAACAAATTATGTGCGTAAATTACTAAGATCTTTGTATGGTCTTAAAATTAGTCCAAAGAAGTGGAACGAACGGCTCAGAGAGGCTGTAAAGGGTATGGGCCTGAAGTCGAGTGATTTAGAACCTTGTCTGTTTACTTGGCATCAAGGAGATGAATTTCTGCTGATGTTAGTCTATGTCGATGACATTCTAGCTGCAAGTAATAATTTAAAGAAATTAGCAGAAGTAAAAGAACAGCTGAGAAGAGAATTAGAAATCACTGATTTAGGTGAGCCACAAAAGTTCTTAGGAATAAACATAAGCAGAGACAAGAATAGATGTGTGATGAGCTTAAACCAAAAAGAATATATAGATAATATGTTGAACAAATTTGGTTTTCGAGATATGCGTCCAGTAACAACGCCCATGGTTTGAAATCAAGTGAACAATAGACAAAGAAAACTCAGAGAAGAAGAGTACGATGTGTCAAGCTTGCAGAAAACTCAAACTGCAGAAAATGTACCATACAGGGAAATGGTGGGAAGCCTACTTTACCTTGCAAATTCAACGAGACCTGATATCTCATATGCCGTGAATGTCTGTAGCAGACATCAAGTAGCCCCAACCCAAAGTGACTATGAAATGGTCAAAAGAATTTTCAGATACCTGAAGGGTACAAAGGAGTATAGTATGATCTACAAAGGTGAGGGGAGTGACTTGCAAGGCTACACAGATGCAAGCTTTGCCGACTGCAAAGGTTTACTTACGACGAGCGGATTTATAATTCAACTTTTCGGTGATACTGTGAGTTGGAGAACTCACAAGCAATCCTATGTTGCATTGTAACTCAATAAAACTTATTTTTTACAAGTCCTTTGCCCCAATGACTTTATGGTTTGACAACAGAGCTGCGGGTATAAATGCAGAGACGAGTGGAGGAAATAAATTGGGGCACATGACCGAAGTCATGGAACACTATATTAAGGAGTGTATTGCTAGAAATCTAGTTCAAATTAAATGGGTTGCCTCAGAAAAACAATTAGCTGACGTCCTAACTAAGTCCTTGACTCCCGTTCCACATCTTAGATTAACTAGTTCAATATTAAATGGAAACTATACTTAATTTAATTATAATTACACGATGTGTCTTGCTATTTCAGATAGGTCAACAACAGCAAAATCCAGTAAATAAATGAGCCGAGATGAGAGCCGAGCTAAGATGAGATATACTAATATTGAGAATAAGATGAGTGTAAGATGAGAATAAATATAACTTAAACAGATGAGACTGTGATAATAAATATTGAGAGAAGTGATGACTAGAGCTTTAATGTTCGGGAGGGAGTGTTGGATATATCGAGCATCCACGCTCTTTCTTATATGATGTGTTTATGACGCGGTAGAGGGGATAGACGCGAAAGGAAAAAAAAAGAAAGAAGAAAAAAACAAGGAACGATGCGCGACGCCGAGCGTCGCCTTTTTTTCCTATCTTGTACGAGCAGTCAACCGAGTAACCTCGTGTTCTTCTTGTGTGTTCTATAAATTAATTAATAAATTAAAGACTTTACATAAGTAAACTGTGAGAGTGCTTTATTTCACCCGAACCTCAAAACTAAAAACTCAAAAGGCACATATATAAAATAAATAAATATTAAAAAAATTTGAAATTGAAATCAAATCCGCCGAAATGTAAGACAATATTATTTTTAAAAAAATTTCAGCTAAATCGGCAAGAAATTGGAGAGATTTTTAAATAAAAATATAAAATGAATAGACTAAAGAAAAAATTAAAATTCCTCACAAGCATACGGTTAAATATTTGGGAATGATTATAGACGAAAAGATAAAACTTACCCAACATATAGACATCCAACTTAGAAAAGCAAAAAAGGCCTTCATAGCAAACAGCAGAATCTTTTATTCAAGCCACCTATATTCTAAGATCAAAGAAATATGTTATCAACTGCTAATAAGACCTATAGTAATGTGTGCCTTCCCTGTATGGATAAACTTCAATGACTTGAAATGTAAAAGGCTTAGAGTATTTGAAAGAAAATGTTTACGTGCTTGTTATAATATGTACAGGTCCTTATACACAGGATATAAATAATATATCAGCAATGATAAACTATATAAAAAAGTCAATATTATTAGAATGTATAATTTTATTATCAAGCTCACTCTCGAAATTATTCTGCTAATATAAGAAAGATAGATAATAATAATCTAGTAAGAACAAGTGTATACCCGAAAAGACAGAATCATGAAAGATCGTTTGAGTCAGGATTTATACCTCCTGAAGCTTTTATAACAATGGACCAGGATGGATTAATACAAAACCAAAATAATGTACCAATAATATACCACATTCCTAGAAATAAAGCTAAAAAAAATTACATATAAAGACAGAGTAAGAAATAAACAAGAAGTTACTCTTAGATACTCAACAGCTTTACCAAAGAAAGATATTGTGGACTTCTCAAGCCTATCTCAGAAAATTAGTTGATTAGTAATGAGGATAACTGTATCCAAGAATTAAAAGAACGATAAGACTTAGTAATAAGGGATATGAGGTAGTAATAGACTCAGTTACTCAAAACAAAAAATTGTGATATTAGGCACTAGTATTCTTATGTAGGTAGTAGGTTTTAGGATTTCTTGTTAAGTTATCTCAATATTTTCTAATTATATTTATATTTATCCTTTTTATTACATAATTCGTTCCTAAAATAACCTAGATAGTAAGAAAAAGGTAAGATTAAAAATTAATATAATGTAACGGTTAGAGCACGTCTTTTGCAGAGAGATAGTTTATTCGTAAACAGTATCTGTGTTTTTTCTCAAAAACTATGAAACATATAAGTGATAATCAAAATAATTGACTGAAATTAATGTCAGTTTAAGTAATTAGTTGCTAAAATAAATAAATAAAATTAGTTTATTAACGTGTTCACTAGACTAAGTAAATAAGTACAGACAGTAAGATTTATAGTATATTTTTGTGATGCATTTTTAAAAACAACTTATGTAACAGAAAAATTTATTTTTATAAGAAAAGAAAAATAAACATGAATTAAAAATAGTATATAACTCACCTAGGGAGGAAAGTATGGCATTCTGACCCGCGGACTATTGTCACCCGAGCCGAAGGCGAGTTTTAAAGGCTGTGTTTTTTCTCACAAAAAAACTTTTCTGCCGCTGCAGCTGCACAAAACGAAGTTGCCGCTTTCTTATTATACTGCCCTAGGTATGTAATATACTTTTTTATTTGTTGTCAATTAATAAATTTTGTGAAGATTATGTAAATTTAAAAGCATGCAAAGAGTCCACGAGTAAAACCCCTGGTAGGGGTCTGGGGGCAAAGCCGCAGCAAAAAAATTAGGGGTGTCCGGGGGCTGAGCCCCCGGCAGGGGCTGGGGGGCATACCTGTTCAGAATTGACATATATTGTTAAGAGACCCCCCTTTTAGGCTTTGTAACAAGTGTGAGTGTGTCTGTAGTGGTATTGTCACTACAGTGCGTTCGTTAGTCAGGTGTGTCTGTGTTGCATCATCCGCGGTATTGTCGCGGACTACTTGGTGCGTGTAATGTATGTATTAATACGCGAATCTTGGGCTAGCGAGCTCATCGCGCTATGTGCTTCGCGCCGGCAGTCGCCTCTTGTATTGCCGAACTACTAGACATACTATCAAACATTTTGTGGCCCTTCGAGCCAGATTCACCTTCTATTCTAATTTTACATTTTTTCAGCCCTAAATACTATACAATAGCCCTCCACTTAAAAAAAAAAACAAATATAAAAATAGAATAAAATATAAAAAACTTTAAAAAAATTTAAATATAAAAATAAATAAAATATAAAATTTATGAGGGGGTATCCTCCCCTTCGCCGCAAATGCCGCAGACCGAGTCTTGAGCAAGGCCCAGTCGCGTAAGGTGATTTCTAAGGTGCCAGTGCCCGGTGACCAATCGTACAACAAGCCTCAATTAGGCTCGGTCTAGGTTGATTAACTCAGTACCTAGCTTCTCCGAGGGCCATAAAAACAGAGCCTTCGTGTGCCTTATGTCAGGGCCTTGTACCAAGAGAGCCCTGAAGCTATCCGTGGCCCACTTCTTAGACCTCTTTCGCATGAGCCCCTCTGACACGCTGATGTGGCATTGGCTTGTAAGATCGTGCCGTGAAGCTTTAAGTCTGGGAAGTTCGTGCGCTATTTCGTTGCCCTGAACGCAACTATGACCCGGCACCCAGAGCAACCTTACTCTTTTGAAACTTTCTAGCCGTGTTATAAAGTCGACACAGTCGTTCACCAGCCCTTATTTGACTACGGTGCTTTGTACAAGTCTGAGCGCAATGGAACTGTCACTAAAAATGTAGATATGTTTGCTATAGTACCCCCTTTCCAGGACACAATAGGTGCAGGCCCGAATGGCAAATAGCTCCGTCTGAAGAACAAAGGCGGTACCGGTTAGTGTGTAGAATAATTCGGTGCTAGGCCCTCCAGACCAGACCCCTGCTCCCACATTGGAACCCGCTTTAACCCATCTGTATACTAGACGGGCCCTGCTTGTGCCAATAAGTGATTTGGGTCCGCTGCCCATGACTGTCTGTCTGGGAAGAGGACCTCATAGTTGTGCTGGTAATGGTACCCCTTTGGGCACCAGTCACCCCCAAGACGGTTGACTTCCTCGAAGTCTTCCATTCTTAACAGGATCGATGTGTGCCTGTAGGAGGCCCGCCTTCAGCTCCTACTGACTAGCAGCCTAAAGGCTGCGCTTCTGGCTCTTTCCTCCGCCGCAATGTGCGGAGGTAAGATGTTAAGCAGAGCCCCTTAAGCCATGGTCGGGGTAGTGCGCATCGCGCCCGTAATTCCCAGCCCTGTTAGCCTCTAGACCCTGTTTAACGCTTTTCTGTTTTAAACCCGCTCGACGCCGGGCAACCAAACTAGGGAGGCGTACGTCAGTTGAGGGACCAGTATGGTGGTGTAAATCTACCTAGGTATCCCTGATTTTAACCAATACGTCATTCCAAACATCTTCTTGCAGACGCAGAAGGTATTAATAGCCTTCCTTGCCTGATTGTCGATGTGGCAATTCCAACTGAGCTTGCTATCAAGCGTCACCCCCAGGTAGCGAACTTCCCAGGAGAACGTCAACTCAGTTCCAAATATTGACGGAGGCCTTATATTGAATATCCTCTTCCTCGTAAGGAGCATAATCTCAGTCTTATTTTGGTTCACCCTTAAAGACATCAACGTGCACTTATCCTGAACGATGTCGAGCGCTCTTTGCATCTTGCTCGACATCGTGGCTGGGTGATTGCCGGTGACCGCTATGCAGATGTCATCGGCAAACCAAACTGCTTTAACCGCCAGCTCCCTAAGCTTACTCAGGAGCCCGTCGACAACCATGAGCCACATTAGATGGGAGGTAATTTCACCCTGAGGGCACTCTCTGCCGACGTGCGCCCTGATGTCCATCCCGCTGCGACTAGCAGTGATGATACGTGAGCGGAGCATAAAGTCTAACCACTGGACGATGGTGTCGTTGATGTGGAAATCTCTCTCTTCCTCGCATATAGCTTCGAAAGAGGTGTTATCGAACGCGTCCTCGACGTCTAAAAAGACACAAAAGGCTCCTTCCTGTTGAGGGCATCTTTGATCTCGCTAACCAGGCCATGAAGAGCCATCTCGACAGACTTACCTGTTAAGTAAGCGTGTTGCGATAGCTGCACCGGCATCCTCGCCAGCGCTCCATCTCGTATAAACCTATAAACAAGTCTCTTCAGCGTTTTCAGCAGAAAAGACGTCAAGCTGATGGGCCTAAAAGCCTTGGCTTGGTAATATCTGTCTTTTCCCGTTTTTGGGATAACGACTATTTTGACCTCCCGCCATGGCTTAGGTACGTATCTCAAGGTGCGACACGCTCTAAAGACACGGATCAGCTGCTTGACTAGCCCATCCCCTCCATTCTAAAGACGAGCGGGGAAGAGCACGTCAGTCCCTGGGCTCTTGTACCCGTCGAACGAGTCATACGTTACCACTGCTGCAGCAGTGATCCAGTCGCCGGGTCTCGTGGCGAGGAGCTCCCCCTTAATCGAGGGGTTATGCTCGACCTTACCAGATCCCGGGAAGTGTACCTTTATTAGGTGGGCAAGAATGTCCTCGTGGTTCTCAAGCTGCTCCCCGTTCGGGAGAGAGAGTCCACCGAGGCTTGGTTGTGGGATATTAGCGAGGACTCTGCGAAGTTTAGCCACTAATGGAAGGGTCTCAGCTTCAGAGCAGAATTTCCCCTAGGCCTCACGTTTAGATTTCTTGATGAACTTCTTATAGGCCCTCTGCTCGTTCCTATAATTAGCTTAATCTTTAGAGCCATTTGATTTTCAGGCCCTGTTTAGGAGGCGACGAGAACTCGAGCGCAGTGAGCTCAGCTCTTTTCTCCTTCATGCTACTCTTGTCCTGTTCCCACGTGTCTTTAGAGGGCAAGCAGCTTCGAACGCCTGAGTAATGGAAGTGGAGAGTGAGCTCAATCGTTCCTTAATCAGACCCTCAGTCCTTAGCCCTCCGCTTATTCCCCAGAGACTGCCTTCAAAGTCCCTCTTGTCAATAGCCCAGTCAGCGGTCCTAGGGTCTCGGTATGTCCTGAAAACGGGCTGTGCAGTCTCAGTCCTGAGCTCGAAGAGAATACAGCGATCCGAGAGTGAATCCTCATTGTCCACTCGCCATTCCTCAAGCCACCAAGCAACCCTAGGAGTTCTCAGTTTTAAGTCGATGACCTCTTGTCTCCTCAAGGTGACGAAGGTTGGTCTAGATCCCCTGTTAAGGATCTCCAGATTCGACGACGAGAGGTATTCCAGCAAAGCAGTCTTGTCTTGTTTGTATTTGAGCTGCCCCATGCGACGTGGTGCGAGTTCACGTCGCATTATATCACAAGGTCAAGCCCTTCTCTGCAGCAGTGTTCCACCACGACACTCAGTTCCTTTGTAGACGGATGTTCGGCCGAGTCGTAGGGGAAGTACGCTGAACAGACTATAAGGTCGGTCAGCCCACCTTCTAACCTTAACCTTACCGAAGCCACCGCAAGGTCCATGCTGCAGAATTTACCTAGCTTCAGGGCGTGGTGCATTTTGGATACAAAGACACACGCCCTTGGGCCGGGTTCGCATGGGTCATATACCAATGTCTTCATTCTGCGATCTATCCCTTTAACAAGTCCTTCATAGATCCAGGGTTCCTGTATGAGGGATATGTCTGTCTGCTCCACTGCTAGGTTCTGGCTGAGAACCGCCGAGGCCACTATGCAGTGTTGCAGATTGATTTGTATGAGTTGAAGGAACGCCCCCCCCCCCTTGGTGATGGTGCGTGCGCCCTGCTCCTTCTGTTTTGATTTAGGGGAAGGGAAGGAGAGAGGGAGTTAAAGAGAGAGAAGGATGGGATAGGAATTGGAGGGGGTATGGAGTTGGGAAGAGGACAACAGGTCACGCTACCGGCCATCGTCCTCGATCCCCTGTCTCCCAACTGCCTTCAGGGCTTCTATGGTCCCCTGGGGCGTTGTAAACGTCCCCGTTAGGGACCCAGCAATTGTCCGTTGGACTCCACGCCGGGTCTCCTCACGGGTTGTCTTGACCAGGGCGATGGCCTTGGGCGGTCTACCTCAGACCTCTGCCCCTCTTCCCGTTTTCCCATCGGACTAAGCCCTTTTCTTCGCGTCCTTTGCGTCTGTAGGCGCTTGTGACACGTTGGCAAGTTTCCGCTCCTTCAACGTCAGCTTGGAGACGGCTCTTTTCGTAGCGGTGGTCCTTATAGCCGCAGTCTACTCCACCGAAGTTTCCCGCTGCGCGACCGCTCCTGGATAACTTTTGGTTTCCTAAGTAGCGGATGCCTTCCCTTCCGCCTTCGCTCCGATCAGGGCTTCGTAAAAACGGGTCCTGCACAGACCGAAGTAAGGGGCGATCTTCAGCTTTTTCATTTGTTCTAGAAAGGCCGCATTCACGCCTAATAAAGCGTGGATCTGGCCCAGGGCATCCCTTCGGTCTCATACCCTTCAGAAGGGGGCTGAGAGTCTCGGGTTCTGCCTTTGGATTCTCATGAAGATGGTCAGCATGTCCTCGTCCCTTTCGAGGAACACCGCCGTACTCTTCTTTAGCTTCGGGAGGTATTTCCTCTCCAGCACCGGGAGTTGAGCTTCCTTCCAGGGTTTAATCCTCGAAACAATAGCTTTAAATTATGCCTTCGCCTGGTCGTCCGAGCAGGTTATCAAGAGGGATCCCTGCCCGTAACAGGTCTTCTCAAAGCATGGGACTACCTGATCCATTAGGATCGAGTCCAGCGCCCTGAGGAGTGCCCGCACTAGTAGCACACCCTGCTCCTGGTTTAGTGCTACTTCGGGGAAATCAGCCGACGCGATTCCAGACTCATATCCCCAGCCGCAGCATCTGCGTAATTAGTAAGACTTGTGGCGATCCTACTCTTTTTGATTACCGCAGACCTTTGCGGCGGGGTGCTGTCCGAAGGTCTGGGCCTTTTAGTAGGGCCCTGACTAGCGGCTGCCTCTTTCTCCTCATTTTCGCGGGGCGGCTTTGGGATTGGGCCCTTCAAAGCTTATCTGGCTTTCCGTGCCTTCCTCTTCGCAGCCCCGCTTCTATTTTTCTTCCTCTTAGTTACTTTGGGCGATGAGTTCGTGGGTCCAGCTTTCGCCGAAACCTCATCCCCAGCGATCGAGGTAAAATCCTTGACGACTGGAGTGGGTTCTTCATGCAAAGTCCCCACGCCAGCTTGTGTTTTTGTTTGAACGTGTGTTTTGTCGGATTCTATATGAGTCCCACGAGTAGTAAGGAAATAAACGGTCCGTCACCACAGAGCCTGTTGCGGTGATAAGGCAAGATACAATGGAGGGTTGCCCAGTACCCCAAGTGCATCGTTTGCGACACTTTACCCAAGTGCCACCCAGCCATCGACACGATTGCTTCGACCTTAGCTTGGGGAGTAGTCCGTGTCGTGGCCTTTGGTCCCTCGGCCGATTTTTACGTAAGCCGAGTCACTTGTATCCTGCGCTATCCCGGGGTTCCTTAGGCCCCCGTGCTCGGGGTGGAAGTCGATAATTTACCCAAGTGCCACCCAGCCATCGACACGATTGCTTCGACCTTAGCTTGGGGAGTAGTCCGTGTCGTGGCCTTTGGTCCCTCGGCCGATTTTTNCGGCCGATTTTTACGTAAGCCGAGTCACTTGTATCCTGCGCTATCCCGGGGTTCCTTAGGCCCCCGTGCTCGGGGTGGAAGTCGATAATGACGCTTTGTTCCCCGCCACGAGAAACCAACTTCCCCCCTGGACGTCCTTCTATCCGCCACCTGAAGACGCGCCCGGTTGGCCTCACCTATGCCCCGGACCTCTACACGAGGCCCGGTTAGCCCGGTTAATTAATTATATAGGGAGTTTATAAATTATTATTATTATAATAATTGAAGCATGCGCAGTAATTTATTAAAATATTCCTAAGGTTAAAAAACTAGTTCGCATGCGCTAAAAAATTGAAGAATGCGTTTTAATTTGTTACAACATTCAAGCGCGAGGAAATGTTGCACTTTCGCCTCTGTAAACAGGTTCAAGCGGGCGGGAATGTGGCACTTTCGCCCGTGAAAACAGAATGCAAAAACAAACTTTCGATCCATTTGTGAGAAAAAAAAACAACATGTGTGCTTATCACACGAGTTAGAAGTGAAACCTTCAAAAAACTAAGATTCGAGAGAATAGGACGCCCCCAGCGCTCCCGGAGGTAGTGGACGGGTGACGGAGGGCCCACGCGTGGTGAAAAGCCTACTGCGCACGCGCGGCAACATGACATCTCCACGTGCTTTACATCGACTAATTTTACCTAGACGCTATTTTAAATGAGCACAATAAGTTGTGGAAATTATTTAAATCACACTTGCACAAATTAGAAAGTGACAATCACGCTATTGTCATCAATCCTGATAAAAGACCAGCTAGAGAGCACATTGGTAGATTCAATGCACCTGTTGTTGACGGCGTTGCTGGAATCATGGTTGGCGACCATACAGCTTCGCGAGAAATCGTGGTTCGAAGAAGAAATAATAGTCTTCAGTTTATTGATTATACACACCGCTCATACGACGCTCTCCAATATATGCTAATGTTCTGGAAGAGACAAGACGGATATTGCATAAATATTAAACAACAACTTCCCGTAATAGGTACTTCATTTAGTATAAACATAATTACCTAATTTAATTTGATATTTATGAATATATTATTACAGGAGCTGAAACAAACAAGAACGTTAGCTCGAAAGATTATTATGCGTATCGGTTGATGATTAGACGCGGTCGGGACAACATCATTCTACGATTTCGTGAGCTTTGCCAACAATTTATAGTAGACATGTACGTGAAGATAAAGAGCAAACGACTACGATACTTACGATTTAATCAGCAGAAACTGCGTGCGGAAGAATACATTCACTTACGTGATGCTATTATAAACAACGCTAACACCGAGAAATTGATAATTCTGTCATTCTACAATCATCATTCATACGCAGTCCACGTCACATGCATTAATGTATACAGGATGCTATGACTGTCGTCCGAGAATACGGACGAAAAAACATCGTACACCCCATTGAACTAACAAAATTATAACTTTTTTTTTGTTCTCTAATAATTACTGATCATGATATTATTATGATATTTTAATGTAAAATAGATTAATTGATGTTATTAGGTACAATGAATTAAAGAAATGGATGTTTGGTGTTTTATTATTTGTATAGGTCGTCATTATTCACAGCGCTCCATTCCTCTTTCAGTCATAGATCACAATCCGACACATTTACAATAAGTTACTTACTTTTTATAAAAATAGTTTATAGCGCGATTATTTTTTATTTTTATCGTTATTTTGATATCTAGGTTTTGTAAGTATTTAATAGTTGGTACTGTATTTTAATTCAATTATTTTGTTTGATTTTACATTACAAGTTTTTTTCAAATTTACATAAGACATAATGTTTCTTTTTCCTTTTTTTTCTATTACCATATTATTATATATTCATTTATTTTTAATATAAACAACTTTTTAAATAATAAAACTCAAATATGATATGATTTAAATGTAAAATTACAAATTTGATGTTCTTTTCTGCTTAATTTACACTCACCGAAATTCTAAGTGAATAATAATTAGACTTCATTAAACAGTTTAAAATTTCTATTAAATGATCGTATTAAAAAACTAGGTAAAAGTAAAAACCTTCAAAGAAAACCAAGCTTTGATACGTAAACATATTTAAATAATCGATTTATAGTACAGCAACATCTGTACGATTTGAAAGGATCATGCGGTAATTAGTGGTATTCGAAATTCGCGCGCGTCCGCCTCCATCGATTAGGATTCTAGATTGATACTCATTGTGAGCATCGATCAACTACCAGTAACTATCGAAGCGCTTCTCTAGTTACCCCCACCTCTCGCATCCCCACTTCTCAATCCCCTAGTGCATACGCCCTACTGGGCCAGTACAAAGGGACATTCATCCTATTTCTTCACCAGATGCCTACGACTACACTTCTTCAAAGATTATAGAGGACATATTGGACAAAGGCTTTAAGAATTTACAAAGGACAATAGAGAGATCACCTTAATCTTTAAGTCTTGTGAAGGCAAGCCTATTCGACGTGACAACCCGTAGGGTTGTGATTGCTATACTTCAGGAGGGCGCGAGCATATAACTAATGATCAGATGACTTTACATTAAAGAATCTTTTGGTCATAAAAACATCTATTAAAAGAACTTTACAGAATCTAGATAACTTTAAATTAAAATATTTAAATTTGTATAAAAAATAATAATCTTAAAAAATCGCAATAAAAATTAGTCTATGTGCAGGGTTAGAAAAAAATGCGAGCAATAAAATAAATTTCATTAAGATAGGATAAGTAGTTTTAGAATTATTAGTAGACAAACATAATTTGAAACTGAATTTTTATATAAAGACTTTTATTTATTATTAAAATATAGAATAAAAAATTATTTATTGAATTTTATTATTTAATAAATTATCTTTGTTTCATCGGTTTTACGTTCTTCTGTTTCACAATTTTTAGATCAATCTGATTCTAAAAAAGTTTTTACGTCAAAAAAGCCAAAGCAACGTGATGCAGGGGCATCCCTATTATAAGATATATCTATATACACGTATAAAAGTATAGTAAACTGACTGATTTGATATAAAAATTAAAAAGTGCAATCTGTTTTACACGTGTGATATAAATGCAAATACATATTTCAAAATGAATAAATAAAGCTGCTATTATCATATTTTTGGAATATATATGGTACAAGGTAGCTTATAATTTATATATAGATATATATGTAAGATCTATTTAAATTTAAAAAATATAAGTATTTATTATAATAGAACAAATGTTTAATTATTAAGGTTTAATATAAAGAGATAGAAAAGAAAAGTAAGTAA
>NW_015149194.1:40093-56773 GCF_001465965.1 Polistes dominula | reverse complement strand
ACTTGAATAAAGAAAACGTTTGGAAGTCATCCGCATTTTTGGATTTCATTTAGAATATTATCTTTGTTAGGTTATGGCAGAACAGTATCGCACAGCAAGTCATCCAATTGAACTATTTTCATCTTGAATTGGTGATAACTAAAGAAAAAACATGAAACAAATAATTACTAATAAATAATATTGCTCACTTAATTATTGCATCAGAAAGAATTTTTAAAATTAAATACATTACACTGCATATAGTCTGCATTTGCATTCAAAGTGTATTRACAGGTAGCCATGTTGATTTTGTTCTAGCGGAATGATGCGTTATCTTTCGTTCAGATGGCGACACAGTTTTACCAGTTAAGTAATAACTACTACCACTAGATAGCGCACCGCTGCTATGTTCCTAATGGCTGCCTATTTTTCAAACATAGGTAAAAGTTCATTACTTTAATTAATTTATTTCTCAGCAAATAGATAGTTTTTATAATTTTTTATAAACAAAGAAATTTTTTCAAAGTCTGAAAAATAGGATAAATCGATAAATGTTTATATTTCATGCTTACAATTAAATAAATTAAGCGTTAATATGCTTCTTACAATCACGGATAATGTGTTATAATATCTGCCGGGTTTTTACAAAATAATAATTTCTGAAGCATTTTTTACAAACTTTTATGAAATAATAATCTGGTTTGAAGTCTTTGGAATATTCTTATTGCTTAATTGTTTATAATTTATGTCTAGAAGTCTTTTAATTTAATTATTTATATGAGACATATAAAACTGTAACATATAGGCTAATAGGTCACTACTATAATTCATAAAAATGTACTTTCTATAAACTTTTTGTGAACTTTTATAATTTTATACTATTTTTATAAGTCTGTAGAGTATTCTAAGTTCCTAAAAGTTTATAGATTATGTCTGGAAGTATTTAAAATGAATTTTTTTATAATTAATTATTGTCCTTTGAAATGGGCGTCTACTAAAAGCTGGTTGGCTGGTAACCAACCAATGAGCGCTCCCGCCTTGGGACCTCCTACGCTACTCGAATACCTCCTGATACCTCTNATTCAAAGTGTATTGACAGGTAGCCATGTTGATTTTGTTCCAGCGGAATGATGCGTTATCTTCCGTTCAGATGGCGACAAAGTTTTACCAGTTAAGTAATAACTACTACCACTAGATGGCGCACCGCTGCTATGTTCTTAATGGCTGCCTATTTTTCAAACATAGGTAAAAGTTCATTACTTTAATTAATTTATTTCTCAGCAAATAGATAGTTTTTATCATTTTTTATAAACAAAGAAATTTTTTTAAATTTTGAAAAATAGGATAAATTGATAAATGTTTATATGTTATGCTTACAATTAAATAAATTAAGCGTAATATGCTTCTTACAATCACGGATAATGTGTTATAATATCTGCTGGGTTTTTACAAAATAATAATTTTTGAAGCATTTTTTACAATTTTTTATTAAATAATAATTTTGTTTGAATTCTGTGGAATATTCTTATTGCTTAATTGTTTATAATTTATGTCTAGAAGTATTTTAATTTAATTTTTTCTATGTGACTAACATATAGGCTTATAGGTCATTGTGATAATCCATAGAAATGTACTTTCTATAAATTTTTTGTGAACTTTTATAATTTTATACTATTTTTATGAGTCTGTAGAATATTCTAAGTTCTTAAAAGTTTATAAATTATGTCTGGAAGTATTTAAAATGAATTTTTTAATAAATAATTATTGTCCTTTGGAGTGGGCGTCTACTAAAAGCTGGTTGGCTGGTAACCAACCAATGAGCGCTCCCGCCTTGGGACCTCCTACGCTACTCGAATACCTCCTGATACCTCTTGTATCATCATGTGCTCCTGCTACTAATCTTTAATTTTTGTGACGGGAGGAAAACGATTGAATCCACCGGGATCATATGATTTCCATTGAAAATTGAAAAAACGTCAAAATTCTGATTGGAGGATGGCATTTAAATGCTTTTCGTAGTATATATAGATATATTTAATATATTGATAGGAGCATTTATTAGTATTTTTAAAAGCTTATAAATATTAATAACAATTTTATATAATATTCCTTCTATGAATTTATAAAAATGATCGAGAATAAAGATTGTAATAATTTTTCAGCCATAATTAATTACATAATCAATATTTTTTTTACTGGTAGTGTATATATAAGATATTTTTTCTTTACGCAAATTTGAATAATGATTTTTTCTATAACATTTTTTAAAAATATTGTTTTTTATTATATTATTCGTAAAAGTATACGTTGAACATTGAAATGTTTGGAATTTATTATTGATAGTAAAATTGATTATATACTTCTTTAAATATATCTAAATAAATAACACAAATAAGAATATTTTTAAAGAATATTTATTTAATAGGAATGTGTAATGTATAATGGTGGTAGGACATTGTCTGAAAGTTTATAATGAGTTTGTTACATTATTTATTTATTAAAATACTTTTCTGCACTTTAAATTATAGATATATCTAATAAAAAATTAATTTCATATGTTCTCTTACAAAATGAAATCCCATAACTAATAGACAAACATATTATTTAAAAGAAAATTTCTGTAGCATTTCTGTAGCATTTCTTGTAGCATAATATTGTAATATGTTTTCTCTTGATAATACAGTTTTCTTTTGTTCTTCCCGTATCATGTGTTATGAAAATATTTAAATCTTTAATCTTTATTTCTTGAAGAAGTTGCACAAAGAACCCTGCAAAAGAAAATGAAGTTATTAGTTTGTTCCACTATTCCATGAAAAATGTAAAACCTGCAGTTTATTCTCTGTAGTGTATAGTAAATAAGATACTGAAAATGTTGAAGTATTTCTTTTCTATCAACGTACCCTTAATATAGTGAATAATTATATTTGAAGGTTAGAATACATGTGACAAAACTTGATGTCTAGTTGAGTTTGATCATCTACCAATATTCTTTTCTTTTTCTCTAGTCTTGTCTAGTCTTGTTAAAATAAGACATTTTGTCAATGTTTCTTATCAACGGCATTTCTGTTTTAACAATCTCTTATTTAAAATAAATAATCCAATCTTATAATTTGCAGTCTTGTAAGCATCTGAAAATAGAAAGAAGCACAGTATCGATTAGTCTAGTTTTACACACGTACAAAAACAACAAAAATAGTTTGTGTTATATACATACCATAATTTCTTATTGTTATATGTATCATGTCATACATATATAAAAAAGGATTTGGAAGATTTTACAAAATATGATCAATGTCATAAGTTAGCTTCAAATGAAATAGGAAATGTTTCTAGGCTTTCCAAATCAAGAAGAACAGCTGTTCGAGTTTTCGAAAAATTTGGAATACAGACTAATCTCACTATGTGTCCTTCATCTGTAAGAAATATTAAATACAATTAAAATTGAAATTTATTTCATTTGTTTTGATATTATTTAATGTAATATGTGATCTTACCAGATATCACCTTTGTTTCATATTTCTCCATATTGCCAACAAAGTATATGTCTAAACATTCTTTTATAATGAAGGGATCATTTTGAAAATATGGATAAGACGGTAATGAATTAGGAACTGTAGGTGCATAATGTCGCCAATATAATGTATTCTCTAACCATTCTAAAGGAGTATTGTTCAGAACATTATCAACTTTCATAATATCTTGAATCGGTTGTCCACTAGATCCAGCTATAATACGAGATCCGATAGAACCAACCCAAGGATTAGTAACGCAATCAAAACTTTGATATCTGTAAATTATGAAGTGTTGTTCATTCTTGTTGCAATAATAGATGATCGTCTAATAGATTTAAGTATTATACCTTATTGTTTGGGGTAACAAACAAGGATGTAATGGTTGTTGAGGCAACATATGACATGTAGGATCGAATTCACCAGGCATTAATGTTACACAACAACACTTCACGATAGATTGAAGAAATTCATCAAGTCTATGAGTGGCCACCTCAGTTTCTTTACTTAATATTTCATTATATTTTTTTTGCTTAGAATAATTGTTATGATTAAATTTTTCGATGAAACCTCTTATGCTATTTCCTAAACGATCATAGATATATATATTTATTAATTTTAATCATACAAATAAATATTAATTCATATAAATGATAGTACGTTTAATTAAACGTACCAGCTATAATAACATGTGCAATACGTGCAGCTTCTTTTTGTATAGACGAATTTCCAGCCATTCCTATAATCCATTCGGATAAGAGAGTCAATCCAAATGGGTCTACGTTATTTGCCAATGATAATCCGGAAACTAATAATGTCATTGCATTTCTTTGCAATGATATAGAAGATGTAGAAGGTGTTGGAAAATATCCTGGAAAACACCAATCCTCTACCTAAAATAACATTACTTTATTTAACCAGAAAAACACAATTGACAAATGGTCTTAATATACCTATACTTGCAAAATACCCAAAATGTTCCGTTCTCTTGTCGACGACCAAGCAATGCAGAAACAATACCAGTTACAATACTTTGTACATTCATATGATTACCAGTTAGTTTAATTCTTAATGCATCATCTTCCAAAAATAAGATATCCTTAAATGACTCATAATTAGATTGCAATGGTTGTGGACAAACTTGTAATTCTGTTGCAAACATTTGTAAAGCTGATCTTTTCAATTCTTCATGCTTATAAAGAGTTCCTGTGATTACACACAGTTCATTTTCTTCAAATTCAACAAGATCTGAGATATTTATTATTTTATGTGCAGCTGAAATAAAATAATAAATAGATAAAAGATGAATGATTGATGAAATATTGGACTCATTTGAAATACTTTACCCCATTTTATTTTTGCCTTTAGTATTACATTATCTCTTAATGCATTTAATCTTGTGACATATATGCTTGAGTATTGACATTGGACATTTTTTGAGGATAATAAAAACCTTTTAAAATCATTAAGTGGTATATTTTCTCGAACAAAAGCACACGTAGTATTATCCTCCATGAATAAAAGTAAAATTATGTTTCTGTATAGACAAATATTATACCTATTCTATAGATTTAAAAAATGTTTTACCTAAAACATGGAGATATTTATTATATATTGTCTTATTTATTTGATATTTCTATGAATATATTTATTTTCTTCGAAGAAATCATAGTCTTAGTCGCGATCAATAATAATTACTTACATTCATCCCTAATTATTATTAACATTAATTTATAATTTGTATATACTACTACAATTAATATATAATATTCTCTGCATAATGAAATATTTATGGACCAATAGGGTTTGAGAATTCCATATCTATATTAAAAAGATGAATGTAACTTCTTGATCAAATAAACAATTTATTCTAACAAAGTTATATAATTTATAAACATTACGAAAATAAATTCAAACATAAGTAGTAAATAATAATAATAATAATAATAATAACAGATTTTAATTAATTTGTCATTTTATATGAGTATAATGAATTATTAATCAAAACAAAAGTAATATTTAATAAGACAACAATAGATTGGTAGTATTTCCGGAAAATATACTTTTTCCGAATGTACTCGGTTTTCACGCGTTCTATTCGCTTGCTCTGGAAGATTTTATTTTAGAGTTTTTCCACCAATAAGAAAAAATAGTTTAGTACTGATTACGTAAAGCAATAGTGAGGGAAATAAGCCGGCTGTTTAGCCAATAGGAGTCGTAGGAAACTCCCTCTGTTCCGTTGCAAATGCTCACTAACCTGATCTTTCCATCTTTTCTTTACCGTGTGGTTGATTGTAAAATTCTCAATTTATTGTTAATATCTAATTAAAAGGAAAGAAAAGAATTATTCAAATTATATTAAAAAATATTAGTAAATCATGGCTACAAGTTTAAGACTACTTAGGCTTAATTTGCCCTTTATGTTCAATTCTACGTTAAGAAATACTGTAAGCGGTAAGTAGTGCTGCTATAATAACCTCAAACTTTATGTCGTGTAATTTACTGATATAAATGATATATATGTAATATTGAATTAAGTTAAATATTACATATATCATGAGGTATATAGTTATTGTTTCAATGAAATTTTCATATTATTTTAGGTACTTTCTCATTGGGAATAAACCGTTTTATTTTTACAAATAAAACAATTGGTATGAACAATTATGAATATGTAAGAACACAAGTACATCAACAATTTATAAATGTAGAAGATTCATTTCGTCAAAAAATGAAAGAAATTGTTGAAGATGAAAATAGTGTAGTTTTTACTGAAGACTTAAAAGCTATGTCTCACTTGGTAACTAGTAATCCTGACGATATAGATTTATTTGTTAAAATGATATATAAATTCAACTCTCAAAGTAGTAACCTAAGGTTTGGTAACTACTCATTTGGTCCTGTAATAATGAGAGCTTTTAACTATGTGGGCAAACCAGATGTAGCATTATCTACATTTCTCGACCCAAAACTATCTTCATTTTTTGATCAAAGCACGACTTATTCAGTTTTAGTAACATTATTGTATAACAATAAAATGTACAGTGAAGTACGTCAAGTATTTGAGTTATTTAAGTCTAGATGTGTGGATTTTCAAAATATTCCAAGAATTCCAGTTATTGTTAACGCTGCTGCTGCTTATCAAGAGGTTTGTTCAGATGCTGTTGTTATATATATATGCTTTATTTAAAACTAAACGCAAATATATGTAATCATTTAAAATGTTTATATTTGCAGAATACTCCAGAATCGTTCAATTATTTATTGAACACTTGGAAAGAATTAAGTCAACGTAACTTCCCACCGATGCGTAGATTTATAACATTCTTGGCAAGCTTGGCATTAAAACAAGATTCTCCACAAATAACTTTAGAATTAATGTCTTTAATAAGAACACGTTACATCGATAATAGATGTTTGAAAATTCTTGCATACTGCAGACTTAATAGGTTAAATGATGTTGCTTTCATATTGAAAAATTCACTCGAAGGAACTTACTCTGTTAAAGAAACATATTTTTCAGATGTTGTATGTATATATTAATTAAATTATTTCTAACAATACATTTACTTCTACATATAAAATAAGAATGTTAATCAAATTAATCTTAAATTTTAGATTGAAGAGGTTGAAAAACATTTGGACAATGCAAATGATGAACTTAAATCTATATTAACAAAAATAATTACTCTTCTGAGAGAACAAGGACACGTAGAAGAGATGGTAATTATACCAAAATGTTTGATTATTTAATTCATTCATTGCATTGATTATTTAATATTCATTAGCCAGAATACTAAATATATTTTCTTTTTACAGACATTGGAAGCTCATATACTTAGTCCAATGGAATATTTATTCCCAAAACGTTCTAAAAATCTGATTAATGATCGTGCTAACGAAAACAATAGAAATGAACAATTTAGACAACCACAACGTAAAAGGATAGTTGGCTTAAAGGACCTTATTTAATTACTAATATCTTTTTCCAATTCATTGTAATGTATCTATCCATGTATTTATGATATAATTATAATTATATGATCCCATCTTTAAAGTTATAACAAATTCACGTTATTTTATCAATTGTAATTATTTATCATTATACTAATAGTACATAATGTCTTTTTATAATTTGTGCATTTCAGAGGAAAGTTTTGTAAGAGCACATGTTATAACTATTAAAAGATCAAACTTAGATACAAATTATATGTTTATTGTAATTTGCATTGTTTTTTAACGTGTATTTAATGTAAAAAATCAAAAATTTCTGATCGTCCTCACAATCAACCATGCACGGAAAAACATTATCAAGTATTATTTCTTTTCTTGTAGTAAACTGTAATTTTGTATTTAAATACAAATAAAAAGTTATAAATAAATTTTATGGTGAAAATAAGCATTTATTTTCTTGCTATTGATTTATGCAGACAAATTTTCCTATTCCTTTTTATGATATTTTACAAGAGTTTTATCTACATTTTTAAAATATATATATATATATATATGTAATGGGGTTATGGGGGAGAGAAAGAGTAGGAACAAATAAATCGATTTTTAATTTAATCTTATAGGGAAGTAAACTTCTGATAAGGGCGATTTTGGTTAACGACGATATTCTTGGAAAGGATACTTTGTTGTTTATTAGATCGACACTTTAATCAAATAGGTGGCGTTAAATCATTTTAAGATTGCGTATCTACTGTAAAGTGACAGATAAAATAAAAATGGCTGAAAATGGGTTGGGATCTGAAATTGGATCTCAAGAATATCTTGCAACAGATGCTATTAATTTAGATTTCATTGAGGTAAGCAACAGAAGCAATTAATTTATATATTTTGTAATATATTTAACCCATGAGAAGGATTTTTAAGTTATACAAAAATAGGTTATATTACATTAAACGCGATTGAAGGTTAATTGTATTTACACTGTTGGATTACTTGTTATATTATTTTCAATTATTCTTATTTATATATATATATATATTTATCTATCATATCAAAATGATTTTGTATTTATACCATATATAAGTAAATTTGGATATATTTTGAATAGTAACGCTAATTAATATTGAAACCTAGATCTTATTAATATACAAATTAATCCTGAATTAAAATGATATTTTAGTTAGATCATGCAGAATATGCTATACCAACTGTGGAAGAATTACCCTCCTTAGAAAGTATATTGACAGAACCTGATTGTACATCATTGTCAGGAACAGATGATGATCTTGGAGCTGCATCGATTGAAAAATTAGGTAGTAGTGAGACAACCAGTGTTGGTAGTCATTTATCTTTAAATTCACTCAATAAATCTTCTAAAGCTTCACAACATCCACCATCGGGAGCTATTTTAAGACATGTGATATTAAAGGGTATTTCTGCACAAATTGTATCAGCAAGCGTAAGTATTAAACCAAAATCTTCATTAGTACTTTAAACATATATTTCATTTTCAAATTAGACTCATCTAATGTTAACAAAAATATTATTCAGGAAAGGGTCAATGCTGGATTGGCAAGTGCAGTTACCGCTGGTGGGAATATGTTAGTAATTGGTACTAGTCATGGTTTAATATTAAGCTTTGATTCATCTCAGACATTACGATGGTGTGATCAAGAAGCCAGACATCAAGGATCTGTCTCTGCATTGTGCTTTAATCATGATGGAAGTAGAATATTAGCTGGTTTTGCTAGAGGTCTCATTTTAATGATCGATAGTAGTGATGGAAAAGTTTTAAGAACACTTACCGAAGTTCATCCACTTGATACTGCTGTATTACATGTTAAAGTAAATATTATTTATTTATCAAATTAATTCTCCAATCAAATATAATTATTATAATTATTATAATTAATATATCTTGATATTAGTTTACAGATTCTCCAAAAGTTGCACTTTGTAGTGACAATGGTGGATCTGTATTTGAATTAAATTTTACAAGAGTTATGGGAGTTCGAGGCTGTGATAGTAGATGCTTATTTAGTGGTTCTAGGGGTGAAGTGTGTACTATGGAACCTTTATTACTAAATAATTTACCTTCTCATCCATTGAAAAATTATACACTAGTAGCAATGGCCACGCTATCTAAGGTTTGTTGATTTTAGTATTTCTCGTTTATTTTATTTCTTGTTAGATTTATTATATTGGATTTATTATATAAGATGAAGTTTTTTAGGTGATTGTTGTTTGCATACGACCCAGAATAAGAGTTCTTCTTACACATTCACTATCAGGTGCAGCAATTGCACCTCCACAACTTTCTTGGCAGTTGGTTGTAATACAAGCAGCTGATGCATCTCGAGTAGTTGATCCAGTATTGGCTCTTGCAAGGGACGACATAGTACATTTTTATCAAGTAATATTATTTTATATGCTATAAAATAGTTTTATTTTATATTTATTTCTTTGATCTAATATTTCATATTTCAAATTATTGCCAAGGTATCTACTGAGGCTGGTACCAGAGTGAAATTATCTCCTCTTCGCAGAATGTCATTTCCATATACTATAAGCAATTTACGGTGGCTAAATCCAAGATCTTTAGTTGTATTAGATACTCAAGAAAGATTACATTTGTTAGATGTAAGAACGCAAGATAGCTTAGAAACGTTAGATATGAGTCGTGTTTGTATCTCATATGCTTCCAGTCATTTCAAAGGTTTATGTACAGGTGGTAATGTTTCTAAGGTATGAATTGTTTTTTTTTTTTTTTTCACTATTATCTAAAAATAATGTTAGAATAATATTGTTCTTTTTTTGCTCTACAATATTTTTTAACAAATATTTTTAACAGGCAATGGCATTAGCTGGAGAAAGAGCTTGCTATAATACTGTTATAACATTTGGAAATCAACTTTTGTTATTAGGTACGAAAAGCTTACATGCAGTATGCATAAGAACATGGACAGAACGATTGCAGCACTTAACAATGCAGGTATATTTAATAAAAAAAATGTTGAAAAAGTGCTTGCTCAAAAATAAAATTTTTTCTAGGGTCGTTTTCCAGAAGCTTTGGCCTTAGGACTTTCCTTTTATCAAGATAAAGGCAAAGCTGTCGTTGGGCTTAGAGGTTCGAAACAACGACGCAAACAAATAGTTCGCGATACAGTTTGTCAGATTTTGATTCAGTATATGGAACAATTGAATCATTCCTCTATGACTGATAATGCAGAATTTGATATAGTCAATATTTGCGTGGATTACTGTATACAATTAGAAAATACAGAATTGTTGTTTGGAAGATTATGGGATTTAGTATCTGAAATCGAAGGACTCAAATCAAGTTATTTGTGTGCCCTGGAAAGTCCATTACTGAATGGAAGTCTTCATCCAAGATTACCACCTTTAATAGTTCAACAATTATTTAACTTGTATGATCAAGAAGGAAAGGTGGATTCACTACAGACAATTGCCGTCTTATTAGATATAGATTGTTTAGATATACATCAGGTAAATTTATTTCTTATTATTCTTATTATTTATTCTTTAATCAATTAAACTGTATATATTTTTGAACATTATCATTGCAGATAACAACCATTTGTCGTCGAAGAAGTTTGTGGGAAGCTCTTATACATCTTCAAACAGCAGCCTTAAGTGATTTTACAGCACCTATACACCAGCTTGTGCCTATCCTTCAAAATGCATTGACAAATACCAAAGAATCATTATCTCGAGATATTTTGCAACTTGGTAATGCACTTTTGGTTTATGCTAGTTGTTGCCTTGCGGGACGTGGTTTCCCTAGAGATACACTTCCTGAAGTTATGTCACAGAGGGCAAAAACAGATATATTGAGGGCACTCCTATCTCAACATTCCAGTCTAGCAAGTGATGCAGAAAGGCAATATCCTTATTTGAGAACACTGCTTCGTTTTGATGCAAAAGGTTTTTTAGATGTAATCGCCATTGCCTTTCAAGAACCAGAATTTACCTCAGAAATGGGTCTTAGACAACGACAAAGATTCATAGATATTTTATTGAGTATTGTTCTACCCAGTACACCTCTTACTCCAATGAATTCAGACTATATCACTGATGAACAAAGGACTTTAGTTCTAATATTTATAGTAAATGAAGCAGCAGGAGATAAAATTAATTTGGAACCAAATATTTTAATTAGAATAATAGAAGTATTATGCGATTCCTCATCTGTTGTCACATCTAGGGATCTTAAATCTGAAAAGGAGAATGCAGTGTTAGGACTATTAAACTCCAAGAAATTGCGCAACATATCAGATACTACTTTACTGAATTTTGCACAGAAAGCTAACTTGTAAGTACAAATGTATAGTTTAGTTATTAATAACCGTTTAAATATAATACATATATGTCAATATGTTTAAGATTTTAATTAACATAAAAATATTGTTAAATCAAGATATAGCATTCGAGAGAGAAGTTCTTTTATCTCTCTTGTCTTCTCTTCTCTTCTCTTCTCTTCTAAATATCTGAGAAATGATTACGTTTATTTATAATAGTTATCTAATGATATGCTAGCATTATATGTATTAATTTGTACCGCAGCATGTAATGTTGCAGTATGCGAGTCGCAGAGTTGCTGTATACTGCCAGAGAAGATTGGATAGCAGTTTGCAAGTGTATGATACTTGATCCTACTAGGCATTGTGATATCTGGCCTTGGCTGGACCGACTTCCTACAACTTCATTACATTCAGTCTTATTAACTAGTGCTTCAGCTCTGGTGGCAATAAATGTTACACAATTTGCTCTTATTATTGCCAGTCGAATGCAAAATAAAATTCCTGAAATTTTAAACAAATTTGATGGTACCCTAAGTCTCGAATATGCTCTCTTAGGAGCTCTGTATCAACTCAGTCAATATAAAGAAGAAGAAACTAGTCCAGAATTGTCAACTGAACTTTTAGAAAAATATTTAGCATTGATGTGTAAGATAGAACCAGAGAATGTAAGTGTGACTATATATAAACAATAACAACACAACAACAACAACAACCATGTCAGATGATTATTTTCAATTATTTGTGTTTTTTATATACAGGTAGTCAATCATATAAATGGACCACATGGTTGTAGATTAGATGAAGCATTGAAAATAGTCAAACAATCCAATCATATAGATGCTGAAGCAGTAATGCTTGAAAAATTGGGAAATTACCAAGAAGCTTTCGATCTTTTGCTAAATCAATTCAAAAATCAATTAAATATGGTAATTTATTACAAAACTATGTAATCAATTTTATTATAAATAGTCATTATATAGGTATAATAGATATATTAGGTCTTTTTTATTTGGATAATAAATTTCTTTTTCTTAGTATTGCCAAAATAAATTTGTTGAGAAAGAGGCTATTATTACTGCAATGCAATTAGCAGGAATGTGCAGGAGATCTGCTGGAAGCTTGAGTTGGATGCCACTTGTAGAAGTTGTATTAAAAACTCATTCAGAAAGCGTCAATGAAAATGGTATTTAAACCTAGTTTAGTTTGTTCCAATTTTGTTGGTTTTGTTCTTTTCTTATTATCCTATAGTTTTTGTATTATTTGACAATATAAAACATAATAAGTAACAACAAACAAATTACAGTCGAGAAATTGAGTGGAAAACTGTTAAAAATTATTTTGGAATCACTTAGCGGTACAACAGCTCTATCAACTGTACTAGAACAAATTTTAAAACATCCATTATCAAAGAGTGGAACAATAGGTGACATACGTCAATTGCTCGCAGGAGTACTCACGCATTCTCAGTATGAACAAACTCTGGTTGAAACAACTGCACGATTGGTCAGCTTAGAACTCCATAAAGCATTAAAAAAATCTCTTAGGTATTATTAACGCTATTAACTAATCGTTAATATTAGTACATTAGTAAGATTATTTATTATTAACAAGTGTATTATTTATGCAGAGATGCAGGGAAAGCTTGTGCAAGCATTTCCCTTATTTGTCCTATATGCAGACAAATTTTATGCCAAAGTACGAATTACGTAGCAATTTTTGAATGTGGACATGGATATCATTTAGACTGTTTGGGAGAGCCCAGATCTTGTTATAAATGTTTAAATGCCAAAGGATGGGCACCTGTTGTTACTAATATTATACGTACTAGTAATTCTCACCTGGTATGTGTTATAGCATTTATTAGATTTTCTTTATGATTAATATTTCAAACTATCTATTTATATATAAATGTTTTTCTTTGGTCTTTCAGGAAAGGAAACAAATATTGCCACCAGAATTTATGCGTACTAAAAACTTTTCTTTAAGTCTTGCACCACCAACCTCTGTTCCTGATCTTGAAGGCATTTTTTAATATAAATATTAAACACACACACACACACACACACACGAGAATTTCATGTATATAAGGATCGTTTTATTTGGTGGTAAACCAAAAAAAAAAAACATTAGCATATAATTAATTTGACATATTATGTGTCCCTTCTTTCTATTTTCACTCTCATTTTTAGAAGTATTCATTAATATGAATTATTATATATATATATTTTACGAAATATAATATTAAATTTAAATTATATATATATTATCAATGTCTATTTTTGAGATGAAAACTACAACAATACAGTTTCTTTACATTTTAAAGTATTTACAATTATTATCATGCATTACTACTGATATACTAGTTTTCATATGTTTATAAATTGTAAACTATTAAATTGCATATATTCTTCGTAATATTTATAAGACATACATACTTTTATTTAAAAAAGAAAAAAGGCTATTGGCTTATTAAGTTGTATATTTAATATGTTGCCAAATATATAATCTTAAAGAAGAGTTAAAAAATTGTTATTCCTCATTCTAATATAATGAGCGATATTATTGTTAATATGTTTTATGTTTGAAAAATTCGCTATTCAAGTTTTAATAACTAATACAATAATATTTAAGATTGCAAAAATTATGTAACACTTTTAAACAATTTAATTGTAGGTAGAACTGGTACATCGACTTTTCGTTTATTACTTTTTATTATAAAGACTGGCTTTTTTGTTATATTTTCTGCTAATACATAATGTGGGTTTATAGTTTCATTACCCATAAGTTCACCAGTCAATAGTTTAGATACGAATGAAAAAGCATTAAGATCTGAGGAAATTAATGGACTTTTTGGTAATAATGCAGTGCTTGATACAAATTTGTCAATTGTTGATTCTAATTTCAGAATGTATGGGACCATTTTTGACATAATTAAGTATTGTTGCATCTGAAATTGATAAATGTACATACATTCATTGTAATCATATACGTAATTAATTAGAAAATAATTCAACAATTTCTTGTACACTCAACCTTATTTTCATATTTTTCAAGATTGTTTAATAATACTATTGCTTCATTAAGCAATTTATATCCTATTAATACATCATTCGAATTATATTTCACTTCGTTAGTCTGTAGTTTAGTCTTTACTATAACGATTTCTTTTTTAATTATGCCAAGAAGAGAAGATAGTGCAATATTCGGCAGAGTATGGCTTATGACTTGGATTTTAGAATATTGTTTGTAAATCTATTTCATAAAAGAATATCAAATAATAATATTTGTATTAAAAATTAAGAAAGTAATGTAATATGGATGAAATTACCTGTTGAGTCATGATTGTCCACAAATGAAAAATATTATTTGCAAATTTTTTAATCTCATTATTAACTGAGCAATGTATTTCTGCCAAGCTCCACAACGAATTGAGCTTATCGGTGAAATTGCTTCTTATTTTATTAAACCATTCAAGTTTAGTCTCTAATTCGTATTCTAATCGCATTCCATAATCAGCCTCGTTTTTGAGAATTGTTACCTATAGTAAATATATCTATTTATTGTAATTTATTTCATAAATAAATTTCATGTAAACTTATTATTTCAATGAAATTATGCTAAACTGTCTGTTACTACAATATAAGTAATGTTGTACTATTTTTCTTTAATTTTGTATATTCTTATATCTTAATATATATTTCGCTCAGAAGTACTTACATTTTTGTGAAGAATCTTTAAAAGTATATTGATTGAAGTTTCAACAATAATTACTTGAGATTCCACCATAATATTTAGTATTTCTCATTCAATATACATTAAAAGTAAAATAAAAGAGTGACTGTGTTTTATCCAAAATAGTTGAAGATATAAATCGTCATTTGTTTTCTAGATACTTTTGTTTTATTTGAGTAAATTATTCTAATAGCAAATACAAATGAATAATTTGTTCTTATTTTTTTTTTAATTTATATCTTGTACATAAAGTTGACATTTTTTTCTTCATAATTGTTATTTCTACGACGATTTACAATATGAGATATACTAATGATGTCTTTTGGCTAGTATTTCATTCGTAAAATGATGTTAACGAGGTATTGTAAGTGAAAGCAGATAAGATCTACCTCACATTTGACTTAACAAATTTTCTATAATTTTGCAATCTTAATCCTTGTTCCTTATCATTAAAAAGTTCTAAATTTCCTAATCTCTAAGTAATTTACAATTGTTTTGAACTAATATATTATCATGATTATTTTTTAAACTAATATTTAATATGTTCAATCCATTATGGAGATAATTTTAATATTGATTCTAGTTTCCTACTAAAGAAATAATTTACACACAATTATATAACAAATATTGATTTAAAATTATTTATATACTTTTAAACGAAATAGATACCACAATTAATTTAAAATAAAATTTATCAACTTCTACTAAAGGATTATAAAAAGAACAATTTTTCAAATTGGGATATCTAAGTAAAACATTAAATAATTTTTTCACATATAAATACAAATTGCAGAACAGGAGGTGAGTATCATTAATGAAGACTGAAGGACGGATAGCATTATTTATTTGCGCTAGCATTTCATTATTTAGTATAGTTCATTTCATTATTATAATCAAAAAGGATTATTTTTTTTTATTTTAAGTAGTTACTTTTTTGTAAAAATGTATAGACATTTTAATAAGAATATCTATATCATTTTCACTAATTTAATATATGTGTATATAATATAAATAAATTCTAATTCAGGAGAAAATAAAAAGAAATATTTTTTGACGATAATGTGTATCTATACATAAAAATCATGTATGATACCAATTCTTTCTTTATTTTAAACAAAAACTCAGCATACGTATATTAATATATAATATACGTATTATATATATATATATATATRTKWTMKMKAYWC
>NW_015149194.1:0-40065 GCF_001465965.1 Polistes dominula | reverse complement strand
AWAWMWCATGTTTAAAATGAAAAGAAAAAAGGATCAAACCACGTTATAAACTCTTTAGGAACATGCAAGAGTTAAAATGCAATAAATGAACCACATTATAATGTCTGACACTGAGATACTTTATGAATTAATAATCTAAATCAGCGCTGAGACATAGGCTTTGACAGTTTTTTTTTTTTTTTTCAATAGACAGTAAAACTGTGTATCGATCAATAACTTCGAACTAATACCCATAGCTCCCCATTAACATTAGTATGTTTTAGAGGCTATTTCATAGATCTTGTTTTGCTTTCTTTTATCCACGCGGCCAACGTACGTGAGAATTACTGTAGTGTCTATTACGAGGATGCTTATAGTTACTATTACGTCGTGGTCGCGGATTATTGGAAGTATCATAGTAAGATTCTCGGTTATAACCGCTAACTGATCGACTCCAAGTTTTTCCATTTTGAAATTCTTGGAATACGTTATATCCAGTACCACCTAATCTATCACCACACATTCTATGTTCTTTAACTTTTTTAACTCGACCTCGATCAGCTTCTTCATCGTCTGGATTCATATGACGTTTACGTTCTTCTCGTCTTTCATTATCAACTTCACGATCCAAATGACATCTATTGCCACGCCAATTTGTTACTATAAAAACAACGAAATCATTCAATTTATTAATACACTACAATCATTGACACTTAATTATTTTCAGATATAATAAATAATACCTAAAGAACTGCCGCCATATCCACGATGGGACATTTTCAATAAACTTGAGACAGTATCCGAACGGTTTGTTCCATTGAAATTTCTTAATGCTGCAGCACTTGGCGTTGTATTGCTTTGATTGCATTTAGTTGAATCTTCTCTGAAAAGTACGTTTAAATATAATCATCAATTAAATATATCAAATAAATATTATAAATATATATGAATAAAAATAAATCAAATGAAAATATATTACTTGTTATCAGTCACGGACCATCCATTTGGGGTTGAATTTGATATGGAAGGAAATGCATCTTTTGATACTTCCCAACCCTTTATACTGCTACTTGCAGCTTTAGTAAGTACTTTTTCTTCCTGCCCTGTTTTCATTTTAATTGGATGATAAGACTTTTCCTTGTTACTATTTTCCGTCTTACCATTTATTTCTGATTTACCATTTTGATGTTTTAAAGAAGTTAATGATGAATTGTTACCACCATTAGAAACATTTTGTATTTTCGTACATTGAACAGAACTATTTAGACTTGAAGACGTTGAATTATTAGACTGTTTCACCGTTAATATTTGTATTTCTTTTGAGGTAGGAACTGTTTTATGTAATGAGTCTTTTACTTGAGATACCTTCTGTGCACCATTAGCTACAGTAGGAGCAAAATTAATTTTCAATGCAGAAACATTCGTTACTACACGATTTTTGTTTGATACAGAAGAATTAGTTTCTTCTTCTTCGCTCGAACCATCGTATGGTACTAAACTATTTCCACTTAATACTTTTTTAAATTGCCCTGATAGCCATGGTTGAGATTTTTCTGCTGACTTTTGTGATAGCTGTGTTCCACTGATACTTGTAAACTTTTGTACAGGAAGCTGAAGTTCTATGTTTTTTTGAACGGATAATTGTTCACCTATCTTTGAACCTTCTATACCACTTTTATTAATAGGAGAACCATTAACTGATCCATTATATATGTCAGACGTTGATGCCTTCGGATTAACAGGCTTACTAGAAGAACTTGAAGATAATACACTTTTTTCAGATGACATGCCATTCATTTTAACAGCTTGTTGATTATTTATTTGTCCTTGATTAGGTTCCATTTCAAATATCATTATATATGCATCTGTATTTAATACATTACTAAGACTAATTGGACGAACCTAGAAATAAAGAAAGAAACATATTACTAAAGAATTACGTATTTTCTTATCAATCTAGGATTGATGCAACATTTGTTTATGTACTTACATTTGAATCATCAAAGGAATAGTAATTACCAGTTGAGGTTTGTGCAACTGCTGTATAATGTCCACTATTTATTGACTCACCCACATGTGTAACAAGTGACATAAGCTTATATGTGAGTTGTTGCAAAGGTTCATTTGGTTCTCTCCATAGGTAAGGACCCATATCTATTGTCTGGCTAAAATCTATATGACGAGATATTTTTCCTCCCAAGACACTAAATCTCTTCAGTTGAACACACAAAACCTTAGGAGCTCGTTCTAAACTAAATTGTTTAGTCGCGGGTACTCTTCTTTTACAAGCTTCACACTTATAATCGTTATTATCCAACTGTTCTCGACTAAAATAACTATTTAATGCTTCGTCTAATGTACTTGCTTTACGTATATCAACCAATAAATCCTATATAATATTAAGAAAATTCTCTTTATAATATTTCTTCAAATAATTTGCTGCTGCATTTAATTGATTTAATTAACGTGT
Organism: Polistes dominula; assembly: GCF_001465965.1. Next base: position 37,616 of record NW_015149194.1, on the reverse strand, counting down.
AATTGTTTTCTTACCTGAAAATGTTGAAATGTAGTAGAAACGTGTCCACATTGTAAGCACTTAACTTCAGTGCGTATATAACCACCAAATATTTGATTGATAGGTGTTGTTTCTTTAGAATAATTGTCCAACTTTCCTGCTTTGCGCCTTGTTAAATAAGCTCTTTCCATTCCTTCTAATAAATAACGTAGAAATTCATGAGCATCTTCTTGTTGTCCTGGTACCATAGTTCGACAGATAACTACAATTATCAAAATTATCAAAATTACTATACATCATCATCATCATCATCATCATCATCATCATCATCACCATCATCATATAATGTTGATTAGTAATCTTATATAAGTATAGTTTTTTATAAATCAATATATTTACGTTTTAACTTATTATATATACAGAATGGTTTGATGTTGCCTCCTGACTTCTGGTGACTGAATTGTAGAGTCTTGGCCACTGCGCAAGTAAGGCACTCTCCACCTTCATCTAAAACTATCCTATTATCAAAACACCATTCAAAACAGTGGTATTAAGACTTCTTTAAAAGCTTTACATGTCCCACCGTAATAATGGAAAATATAGTTTTCAATATTAATACAATAATACATTAAGTACTCACCGTTTTGTTCACATTTGGAGTTATGATGTGAATCCGATAATAACCAATTTACAAGTGCTGGCACATGAAATAATGCCTGAAGTGTACTATTCAAATAGCAAGTATTTCCAACATTATACATGCCAGCTCCTACTGGAAATGATTTTCTCCATCCTAGATTAACTTTCTTAGAGCAATACAAAGTAACGGCTGGTTCTGGCAACGTAGGACCTTCACTCATACCTTCGTTTTTTTTTACATACGTTGTACCATCTTTAGATTTAGTATCCTCTATTTTATCAGATTTGGTTAAACTCAAAACAATATATTTAGCTTTAAGTTTATCCAAAATTGTTGTCTGATAATCATCTACTTCTTTATATTGAATTTCTGACTGAAGTATTCTTGATGCGCTAGTAATTAAATTTGTAGATAGCTCATCTGTTCCTTTCTTTTGGCTAGCTTCTAGAGTACGGCGAAGTGTTGCCGCAACAGGATCGCAAACACTTACAGCTGGCATAACTATCGCTATTACTACTTATTCTCTATTGCTTGATAAACTCCTGTAAAATAAATATATACAAAAATATCAAGATACTGACATGAAAATCTATTGGAACTAATCCATTCATTTTTCAAAAGAAATTAATATGAATTCCAAATGATATTTTATTATATTTAAAAGATCAAATAAGTATTATTATCATTAACGTTATCTTATCAAGATGACTGGTTTTCATTTACTCAGCTTTACAATTAGAGATTACTTTAATAAGTTTTTACACTTCTTACGGTATATTTTTTAAATGTTTCATAAATATATTGTTACATTCACTAATATACAAAATCTACACTAAAAAGGTTAACTCAACTTTCAAGTAATTCACTAACTCATGATACATTAATTATATTAACTTAATCGAACCTTATTAACATTATAATATATATTCTGGTTTCAATTTTTTTTTTTTTTTTAAACACTTCGAATATTCATATTTACAACCGCAACGAGAAATAAGAAATATCAAATCGGTTGAAGAAACACGTGCACGTTTCCTTCGAACAATCACGCAACAATAATTATCGACGCGATGATAGAAAAAAATTTAATCTCCGAACAATGGCAATGAAACTACTTAAACAAATAAATATACACATTTAAATGAATTAAATAACGCTTTCATGGTGTTATTAACCATGAAAGCACGCGACACGATGAGCACAGTATTGTTTATCTTCTGTTCGTGATAATCAATGTAATACGATAAGTATAAGTGACTATAATAGGTAATTTAATGGTAAATACCTTAGATTTATTAATGTTAACTGATTACGTATAGAAAGAAACACGTATCATCGATTAATTGCTAATTAATTGCGCTTACGTACTTCGAAGCGGTTACCGGATGAGTTTAACTGGAGGTATGTAGCCATGAGGAAGGTTTTCCCGCGTACTTTGTACACTTACCCCGCCTTTAATTCACGCACACATAAACCGCAAGCTTAATCTTCATCCGTAGCGCCATTACAAATATCGTGTTCTAAGGATATATAACATTTTCGCGAATTGTTTCAGTCTCTTAAAGGAAGAAAAAATATCAACCAAACTACATCATGATGACAGCCATTTGCATTTCCATCGACAACCTCAATAACGCCGACTATCCATCGCGCTTTCTGCCTGATTTCTGAATTCTCTCCAACCAGGCTTGAGCAGTTAGGAACCCCCTTTCCATCTTGAATTTTACGTTTGAATTTAGAAATACTTTATCTCGCATTACCAGCGAGATGTGAGATTTTTAATTCTTTCTGCAATAGCCATTGATAATGAGATTTCCATCTTCTATATACATATATATATACATATGGATATATGGATATATGTATGCACTACTATCGGACTATCATCGATGACAACTTCTTTCATTTGTTGTACGAAGAGAAAACTAATTTCTTTAAATTGTTCTTATTAATAAATTGAAAAAATACATTTGATAATAGATCAGTTTTTTTGTTCACCATTCGTAAGGGAATAAAGAAAGAAGAAAATATAATAATTATATGCCGGAAGAAAAGAAAATTTAAAGCGATATAAATTCTTGTACAAACGTTTTGGGTACACTGGGACGACACCAAAATTGAGAATGCAGTTCCGTTTCAATCAAAATTGGATACTTTTACGATAAATAACGTACACTAATGAAAATTCGAATTAATATCAGTCTGCTGAACAAGCATAATAATTTTAATAATTTATATTATATTAATACTATATATAAGTATTCCCCCCTTCTTCACTAATGTCATCGCGCCATCTGGTGAACAATACGTCGAACTAACACGATCATAAATTCAGTTAGTCATATTCCTTTCTTGAAATATTTGATCATAGGTCTTTTTTTTGGCGCTGCATTTAAATTTCTATTTTTTTCTTTTTCTTTTATTTATTATTTTATTTTTAGTGTTCTTTTACTAAATCTCTCTAAGTTGCCTCATTTTTTAAGTTTCATTTACTTTAATTAATGGATTTGGTAATTTTGATCTAAACAAATAAGATAATATCATTTATTTAAAAAATTTATGGTAACTTTCAAACGATTCAGTAAAAATATAAATTATTGACGAGTGCATTGACATTATCGACATTGATTGATACTTTAATAAATTATTTTTTAATTCAAAGTAAAAAAAAAAAGATTGCTTTAGGTCCCACCGAGATTTGAACTCGGATCGCTGGATTCAAAGTCCAGAGTGCTAACCATTACACCATGGGACCTCTTGTAAAACTTTCTACTTTTTCATATCATGTTATTCAGACTTTTTCATCCTTTTAAATAGTATTTTTATTTCTCTGTATCATATTCAATAAAATGGACATTCAACGAGTTTCATTCTTATTATAACGTTATATACGTGAGTATACATCAGTATATAAATCATTGCTATAGATTACAAGTTCCAAGTGCTTCAGTAAGTTATAGCAAAATAAGAAAAGCATAAGTTGCAACGTACTTGTTCGTTTCTTGTTCGTGCTGTTTGAATAACAATAAACTATATTTCTTTTTTCTAAGGTAAATTAATAAAAGATAAAATAAGTGTAAAAGCTTTTAAATCTAACAAAATTGTATCTTATATTCATTGAACTTATTGTTTTGTTCTTATTGTTATATACATCTTATATACATATATACATATATGCCACATATGTCACATATTTGGTCAAGTTATAATAGCATATACAGTTTACATATATTTATGTTAGTAATACTTGATATTTAAATATAAACATTATCATTGTTGATTATCGATGATCTTTCAACATTAATGATAATTAGAAAGTCGTTCAACTTATCGTACGTATTATCTTAAATGAAAAAGTATTTATTGCTGTCTCGAGAATGTCCGCCTTAATGTTTAATAACGAACATAGTCGTCTTTAGTATTTCGCAGCAACGATTTGGCGGTCTTCTGTTAGTCAGTCTATGCACGTTTATCAAATATAACGGAATTAATATACATAAATCAAGTGTTATAATAATTTGTATTAGGCGATCGAAATGAAGAAATGAATTATACACCTTGAAGTTTGGTATATTACTTTACCGATACTAAGATAAATTAAAGCCGTAATAAGGTTAGATCCGTTAACCTTAAAGTAGAAAAAAAAAAAAAAAAAGAATTTAAAGAGAACAAAATGAATCGTTTTGGTGAAGATGAAAGTGGTAATTCATATATGGACAGACGTTCTAACGGTCGAGGACGAGGTCGTGGTTCTTGGGCGCCAATCCCAAAAAGTACTCAAGAACGACAAACATTAAGAAGACCTCATTTTACCGGTAATACTCATCCAGCTGTCGGTGGTTCGTTTCCTATTACAATATATAAATACTTTGTTTCTTATCCATATTATTATATTTATGAATGTTGTTTTCTCTTCTCAATGAAAACATTTATACAGGTTCTACTTTGACAAACTACCCTGAACAAAATAGATCACAAGAATTTATGAATAGAATTGTTGAAAATTCTACTTTATCTGTGCATGCTGCTGAATTTGTTCCTAAATGTCAGAGTTACGTTGTACCTATGGTAAATGAAAATATATTTATATATAATTTACAATTAATATTAATTTACAATTTTTTAATTCACTTACAATTTTTTTCCTGATTCTGTTTGTATGTTTTAATATTCATTTCTAAAGCAACAACAGTCGTCAATGATGTGGCCCAAACATTCTGTCCAAAATAGAATTCAATTAGCAAGAGAATTACCTCATCAAATGCAGCATCAATTACCGGGTCAAACACATTTACAACAAAGACAAATGATAGACAGACAACATTATGATCACTATTCTGAATCCACATACTCATCTCGACAACGACAACTGGAAGATCCAGAAATAAGAAGAGTTCAGGTGCCACAGATATTTTCTTAACAACATATTGATCGTATATTGATCAATATATGTGTACACAAAATATTGAAAGTTATGATATATATTTGTGATAGTATAGATAGATTTCAGGTTTGCTTTGTTATCAGAATGTTGTCATAAGTTTTTATGTTATTATGTTATTTTTATCTTAAATTGTTTTCATTAGGAGTTACGGCTAGATAATCAGGAACTAAATTTGGCTAATACAATGCAACAGTTAGGTAGTGTGATGCATTATTTAACTATGAATCCTGGAAGTTTTGCATCCTTAGTACCACCACTTCTCAATAATATCAAGCTTTATTGCGAATCTCCTTCTCAACTTCAAGAAATTATGGATGTTGTAATAGTACAAGTATGTAACACTTTTATTTATTTCTTTTGCTAGTATTTATACTATTTTATATTATTACTATTTATAATTGATATCATTCTTCTAGAGTATAACTGAAGGAAATTTCCGATATAGTGGTGCTCGGATATTTATGTGTCTCGATTCAGCTATGACAAGGGAGCAACAAAAACCTTTCAGAGAAATTCTACATTCACTGTAAGTTTATACTTATTCATATCTCAAGCTAAAGTAAGTATAAATATAACACAGCATCTCATTTTTGCTTTTATACATTTCTAAATTATTTTCTTATATCTTAATTATTTTGATAATTCAAATAGATGTAAGGAGAAAACGCAGAAGTATGCTGCTACTTGGCAAAAAAATGATAAACATACCGAAGAGGAACAGATCAAATGCCACGGATTTATATTATTCCTAGCAGAATTAGTTGTCCAAATGGGCGATGTACTTGCTTTTGAATTAGGAGAAATACTAATACAACTTATTTCAATTGTTCTGAAAAATCCAGGATCAAATTCTGCTAAACATATATGTCAAGCACTAAAAGTATGTTAATTATAAATAGATAACTAATAATAATTGGTATTTTAATTTGATTTTACTTTGATTTTAATTTCCATTATTTCTAGTTGGCAGGTCATACTTTAGAAAGAGATAAAAGAGGTCGTCGAAAAGAAATGGAAAATATGATGCGTGCTTTAACACAATTAGTTACAGAAGGAAGAGCAGATACAAGTGTGAGTCGTATGATCGATAGTGTGCATCAATTGCGTAATGGAAATTGGGGCCGAGAAAGCAGCCATAATACATCCAGTCAAAATTCAATATCAGAACCCATACATCAACCTAAAATACAGCATGAATATAATGAACTTGTTTTGTATGGTCCTGATGGTAAAGTACTTTCTGCTGAAGAAAGTCAATTCTTACAAGATGCAGCAACAGATGCTTCTGACTCTGAAAAACAGGAGTATGTATTATTAATCGATGATGATGATGATGATGATGATGATGATGATAAACATTTTAATTGATATTTTTGCAATGCAATGCAAATATTATATATACATATATATGTAGTCATTTTATTAAGAATTAACGTTATTAAATTGAAATTTCAGAGAGCTAGATCACGAGTTAGAAGAATTATTGGATGAGGAAGAAGACGAATCATTTGATACTGCCTATGAAGAATTCTTAAAACTTTTACCCAAAAATATTGAAAATAAAGTACATCAGTGAATGTTAGTATAAGAAAGGAAAAAAACATTTATAGTATCCAAGAACACTATTAATGATTGTTCTATAAATATTAGTATACAAATATTTTTAATCTTTGAATAAGGTTATATTTGACGTATCGAAAATAATTTATGTTATATTTATATATTAATTCTGAAAGGTAAAAACCTACTGTCTTTGCATATTTATGACGTGGGCTTAAAAACAGTAGTCATATAATTTACCAAAAACGTTGACTAGCTTCGAAACGTTTAACATTGTATAGATTTAATACATATAATTATGCAAATTATTGAAAATGTTGAATAGGTAACTGTTATATTTTTCAGTTCTTTATTCTTTTTCTTTTCTATTCTATTTGTACAACAATTTTGATATTACTTATTATATACCGTACGTATATACGGTATAATCTTTTAGCATTTTTAATTTAGTTAATTAATTTCAAAATATTATATTATACTTTAACTTGTATACTATAAAACATATTTGAAATATTTATTATTTACAACAGTTTGATTATATGCTTTTTTTTTTTTTAGAAAAAAATCGTGGAAAATTATTTCCCCCAATTAATCTTAAATAAAATAGTTACAACAAAGTAAACATTTGATCTAAAAGAAATTTTATTCCTTTGATATCTTTCTCCTTTGCCATATTAAAATGCGTCATTGAAATGATTCAGCGCGACCTCGAATGCAAGTTGCTTTTTACGGAATCGCACCATAATGTAGAAACAAAAATCAAGCTTGAGAAGAATAACTGGTTATTTCCATATTACAATAAATTGTATAAATTATTAAAATGAACAAAATAATCTTGATGATTATAATATTATAAAAATGCAAACTCTAAAGATTTTATAAATATCAATTAAAATATATGATGTTGCATTAGATTTATAAAAATTATATTTAATATTATTAGAATGATGTTATTTTTCATTTATTCATAGATATATTTGCTCGTCTAATGTATTCCTATTACTTGTATTTATTTATAACATAGGAATATAGACAATATGAATCTAAAATAATATTGGATATTAAATATTACAAGTAGTTGATTTTTGTTTAAATAAAAAACTAAATAGCTGTTTTTCTTACATTATTTAGTCGTATATTGAACAGGATAGATCAGTGGGATCTTCGTTTAATATATTACTGATAATACTGGATAATATTTAAAAATATTTGTAGGCGTATAACAGGAACAAATTATGCTAATATAATACGCATTCTTCCACGAACGTACCTCAGGGTTATGCGCGGGCGAAGTTGTATTAAAGTTTACGTAAAGTGGGGTCTTCATTTGAAACTATCACCTGGACTGATCGCCGTGTTATTTCCTCAATTCTCTGCATTTGCTCATTGTGCACGGATCTTCCGTAAGATCTTTACATCGATCATCGGATTTTTTTTTGTATCATAATCAATTCTGAAAAAATTTAAATTATTCTATAAGTTTTATAAATTATATTAAATTTGTATAAAAATATAAATTTAAAAAATGAAATACTTTCGAACTTCAATAATATTACTGGTAGCATTCACCATAAAGGTCAACGGTGGACAGTACTTGCAATCAAAGATAATTACATCTGGTATACAACTCTCTCTCTCTCTCTCTCTCTCTTTTTTTTTATTCTTCTTTTTCCAACATAATATTAAAAATATGTTTTATAAAATAATTCTTTTGTATTTCGAAGCTGGTTGTGATACCTACACTTGTGGAGTTAACGCAAGATGTACGATGAGTCGTGGGCGTCCTGTTTGTTCTTGTCTCAATCTTCATATGGGCGATCCTCTTTCGCAATGTATACGCGTCGAATGTTTAAGTGAGTATATGATTACAAAATTACATTAATAAAATAACACAAAATAAAATGCTTAACTTTAATTAAATTATACTTATTGCTAATTTCGTTTCTAGAAAAATAATCAACAGAACTTAGAAATGTGCATTTTTTTCAATTGCATTTACTTACTTTCGTAGATAAAATATTGAAAATATAAATTAAATTTTAGTTAATGAAGACTGTATTGGAGTTAAAACTTGTATAAATAATAAATGCGTTGATCCATGTCCTGGTTTATGCGGTGCAAATGCATTATGTGAGACTAGAAATCACATTCCCCGATGTTATTGTCCACCTGGATATACAGGCAATCCCTCTAATAATTGCCATATTGCTGATCCTCGTATGTATATGAATATAATTTTATACTTATCATTATTTTGACTGTTAATTTAATTGTAATTTAAATTAATTTCATATATAGAAGCAGCATGTAAGCCTAGTCCATGTGGAGAAAATACAAAATGTGAGGTAAGAAATGAGATACCCGTTTGTTCTTGCCTTCCTGGTTATAAGGGATCACCTTTAACTGGTTGTCGTCATGAATGCGAAAATGACTATGAATGTCCTAATCACCTAACGTGTTCATCCTTATTCAAATGTGAAAGTCCATGTAAATGTGGTGAAAATGCTAACTGCGATGTTGTCGATCATCAAGCCAAATGCACATGTCCGCATGTAAGTTTGTTGATTATTTAAATATAATAATAATAATAATAATAATAATAATAATATATATTTAATGGTTTTACAGAATTGGTCAGGAAATCCATATGTTTCTTGCCATCCAGAATGTACTGCTCATTCTGATTGTCCAATTAATAAACCTGCCTGTCTCTATCAGAAATGTGTAAATCCTTGTGATGGAGTATGTGGAGTAAATGCTGATTGTAATTTACGTGGTATTACTCCTGTATGTAGTTGTCCAAAACATATGACAGGGAATCCTTTTCTGTACTGCAGAAATTTTGAACCAAGTATGTAATTAGTTTCAAAAGCATTATTGTTAAAATATTGTTTATAATATAAGCATTTAAGTAATAATTCGTTATATTTTTAGGGGATCTTTGTGAACCAAATCCTTGCGGTGTAGACGCAATTTGTACTCCTGGTCATGATAATACAGGTAAAGAAAGACCAGTTTGTACCTGTCCTACTGGTTATATCGGTAATGCTCTACAAGCATGTCAGCGAGGAGAGTGTCTTAATGATAACGAATGTCCTGATAATCGAGCCTGCATAGATTTTATTTGTCAAAATCCATGTACTGGTCATGAGTGTGGACCAAATGCTGTTTGTTCACCAAGGCGTCATATTGCTGTTTGTACCTGTCCTGATGGAACACGAGGCGATGCACTTTTTAATTGCAATCCAATTGACAGTAAATCTGCATATTATGCAAGATCTTATAGGTATCATTCTGGATAAATTCAATGAAATTGGTTTATGTACGTACTAATGCACAGAAGAACAAAAATATCAATAGTTGCTATGCTTTTTTTTAAATGGATTTTCATATATATATCAGAACGTTGTATAATAACAATAAATGTACTACTATGATAATTATTGTAATACCATAACAAAAAATCTAAATCTGTTACCAGTTAAATTCAAATACTGTACTAAAATTTCCCGCACTGTAATACACAAGTATTTCAAAAACATAAACTATTGAATGAAGTATTTTTTAAACTAATTATATTCATTTTGTATCATTAAAAATATAATATATAATAATAATATGATAAGTGAGATTTAGTAATAAGTAAATAAATATTACTATAAAATAAAGAACAATTATTTTGTCTACAATTGTAGATAAACTATGTACATAGTTTTGTACAGGTGGCACTACTGTTTCCAAAACATTGATATGTCAAAGATGACATAATAAATAAAAATTAATGCTATTAATTAAACTTATTATTCTATTAATTAATTTTGTTTTTTTTTCTAGTATACAAATAATAAAACTTGTTGATTAACAACATATTGACATTTTATGATTGAAAGTTAATAAATAAATATTTGTTGACATAAATAAGGCACGTTGTCTTGCCCCGTGGCTCTCTGTTTTGCAACTACGATCTTGAATGAATCAAATACAAACATCTGGTGGTGTATAGAAAAATATATACCTATATATATTAAATTTTCTTCAATTTCAACGACGTAATAAAGACGTAACGAACGAACCGTGAAATGTAAGCGTGATGTTTTGACATATTACATAGTAATACAATAGAGATTTTCTTGTAAAACAATATTGTTTATTGCCAAATTTGATTTGCAAAGTGAATCTGTATTCTGGTGGATTAGCCCGTTGGGCTCTTTCAGCCCAAGAGACCGGAGAAATGTCGATTCGGGCGGCAACTCACCGTCTTATACAAAATGGTCGGGTATTACTACGTGCCCTTAAAAACAAAGAAAATTTCTATTCTAACGAATGTTCAAAGAATTATCTCAACAAGATACACGTTGTGCAAGTAGGTAAGTAGTCACTATGCATGTATTTTTTTCTTTCCTTTTAAATAAGTATACTATCAAGGTCATTAGAATTTGAATGAGAATTTTAAATTTTCAACAGTTATATATTTTTTATATATTTATGATCATATAGTTCTATTAATACTGTATTACAAGTATGCAATATATTACTCACACGTTAAATAATAATTTCCACAAATTATTTGTTGTATTAGAAATGGAAAATAGTACATAAACAATATTCAATTCTTATACGTATTATTCTTTTCTAGAATGTAATTTATTTAGAATGAATGAGACCAGTATACTTATGAACACCTTGCTAATAATATTAGTAATAGATTAATCTTATTGTTTTTTAATGAATTTAGGCAAATCCCTGGGTCCTCAGTCCCAAGGGAACATCAATAATGTCTCCGTAACAAATCATCATTTTGGATTTTTGGGATCTCATGCAAGACGTTTATTTGTTGATAATATTTTAAAAAGAGTCACAAGCAGGCTTGCTGCTGATTTACGTAAACGTGCAGCTAGACGTCTTGTGTTTGGTGATTCTGCTCCATTTTTTGCGCTCGTTGGTACATCTTTAGCATCAGGAAGCGGAATATTGACTAAAGATGATGAATTGGAAGGAGTTTGCTGGGAAATTCGTGTATGATACATTTTATAGATTCAATTCAATTTCTATTTCTATAGAAGTTTTAGAGATATTTTCTATTATTTTGTAGGAAGCAATATCAAAATTGCAATGGAACATGCCACAAAATGATAAAAATTATGATGCTGTGAGAATCAATGAAAATGGTATCAGCTTAAAAGATTTGAAAATCGGTCCTATTATTGATAAAGGTTGTTCTGCAGTCGTCTATTCGGCAAGATTTCAAGAAACTACACATGTTGTACCTACAATATCAAAACTAGAAAATAGTCATGACAAAAATGAAGAAGAATATTCATTTCCTTTGGCATTAAAAATGATGTTCAACTATGATGCAGAATCCAATGCGACAACAATACTTAGAGCTATGTATCGTGAAACTATTCCTGCCTGGAATCGTTATAACAACGAAGAATTAGCAGAATGGGAACATAGGATGGCTGATAATATGTCTTTATTGCCTCCCCATCCTAATATTGTTGTAATGTATTATGTATTTGCTGATAGAGTTCCAGCATTACCCGGATGGAATGTAATGTATCCTGATGCTCTACCAGCACGTATTAATCCTTATGGATCTGGCAGAAATATGAGTCTTTTTTTATTGATGAAAAGGTTTGTATTTACTTCTGAAATTAAATTAAATATTAATATACTGCAATTTTTGAACAATCATTACGGACTATACGATCCATTTTAGGTATAACACTACTTTGAAAAAATATTTATCCACTTACAACGTGAGTTTACGCGAATCAATATTATTACTGGCTCAGCTATTGGAAGGAATTGCTCATATAAATGCTCACGGAATTGCACACAGGTACACTGCTATTCCTTTTGCAACTTTGTAATAACAATTTGATGTTTCTTTACATTACATTGGATATACAAAGTATAAGATTGAATCATTTCATTAATCATTATTTCTTACGATAAAACGATACGATTGAAGTTTATCTATTATTTCTTTTCTATAATAACAGGGACCTGAAAAGTGATAATATACTACTTGATTTATCAGAGGAAACAGATAATTGCCCTTCTTTGGTACTCACCGATTTTGGCTGTTGTTTAGCCGACAAAAATTATGGCTTATACATGCCTTATAATACAGAAAACGTTGACAAAGGTGGTAACATAGCATTAATGGCACCAGAAGTTATATCAGCAAAACCGGGGCCTTTCACAAGTATAAATTACACTAAAGCAGATCTTTGGACTGCAGGCACTATAGCTTATGAAATGTTTGGTGAAAAGAATCCATTCCTTGAAAGTTCTGATAAACACGCTTTACTTAAAAATTATAATTATGAAGAACAGCATCTTCCTTCATTTTCAAATGATGTTCCAAATATTATTGTTGCTTTAATAAATAATATGCTTTCCAAAAATTTGTCCAAGGTTTGTGAGATACTAAAATTGTTTTTAAACAAATTATATTTAAAGAAAAATATAATAGCATAATATATTATTTTATAATTAATTTATGATTATAGAGACATACCGTAGAAATGGCAGCAACAATAATGCAATTGTATTTATGGGCACCTAGTTCATGGTTCAGAAACGAAAGCAAAGTACCTTCTAGTAATGAAGTATGTTCTTTTATCTTTTTTATTTATATATAAAATTTGATATCTTATTGATATGATTTTTGTTTTTTTATAGATCATGGAATGGCTATTATGTTTGACAACCAAAGTTCTATGCGAAGGTCACAATGGCTCACCATTATTGAGAAGAACTTTAAATGATAAAAATGAACAAAGTTCCTATCGTCAATTGTTATCAACACGTTCATGTGGAAGACGCACAATGCCAGAATATCAATTGATTGCAAGTTTTCTTGGTAGAGTTACTCTTTCAAATGTTAGAAATGCTTTACGATGGATACAAAAAAATATCTAATAGTTGTATTTTTATTTTTTGGTAAAAAAGTAATATAAAGTAATGATATTGCTTAATTAATTACTTCTGGTACTTATAAATTACAAATATATTAAAAAGAAGCACTGTTTTATTTATACGATAGATATAAGACTTCTAAGTAAAATGATTATAAGTTATTTACATTAAATAATTAAACATTGCACACATTAAATTAACATTACTTATGTTATTTTTTAATAAAAATACACATTATGCATTAATATGCATAAACATATTTAAGTATGTTAAAAAAATATCTTTGTAATATTTCATTGGACAGGTTTATATGCATTTGTTACTTATTTCAAATTAAAATGAATTAAAAAAGGATTAAATTAAAAGTTATATTCCTTGTTATATGAATTATTGAATTTTTGAAGTATGTATATATTGGCATCAATCTTGTAAAATAATGTAAAAAGAAAAGTGAAAAATAAAGCTTGTTAATATTACAAGTGAAGATATATATTTTTTGATTTTATTTTATTCTATATAAATGACGTTCATTTCAATTTAGGAATCTTCTATTTAAAGTTTTGCCAATGTCAATTTTGTCTAATTAATATAATCATTTACGAAAGATTATCATTTTGAAAGTTACTGGTTATAATACTTTATTTCTATAATATAATCTGCAAAATAAAATATAATATACATATAAGCTTCATTAGGTTTGCTTTATATTATTTGTAATGTAAAGAAACATAAAACATTTGCAATACGAACAACCCATGAGTATGACCTAGTTATTCACAATGTCAATATTTTATCCAACACTACGTTTTATCTTGAAATATAAAAGTAGCATCTAACATCCGTTGTATTACATGAAATTCAGAGTGAGTGTCAGGTAAATATCTCGATACTTTGTGAATTAATTCTATGGTATCATTGTTGGAACAGTTAGTTAGAATTAATTCTGACATATTCTATAAAAAAAAAAAACAAAGCATTGCATATAAATTATATTAACAATACTCTCTCTCTCTCTCTCTCTCTTTCTAACTATTTATTATATATATATATATATATGTAATAATATGAACTTACTAAACTTTCAAGATATTTATGAAGTGTTGTACTTATTCGTGAAACTTCTTCTAATAAATCTGGTGATTTTGAAAGATATGCCATCATTCTTCTTCCAGCTATAGGCAATAAATCTGATGCTAATTTATCAGTATCATTCACAGCTCCAACAACCTAATTAAATATTACAAATGGTAGTCTGATATATTATAATAAAATGTTATTATAAAGTTAGAAGAAAAAAAATAATGATATTATTCTTATTAAAAACCTCTTCTGCTAATCGATCAAATCCATTGATATAAAGTTGACAAGCTTGATGAATTCTTAATTCATCACTATTTAATTTCCACATAGAACCCAGTGTTTGACACCTGCTCATCCAAAGTACAGCTTGTGTAGAACTTAATGTTTTACCATCTACAGTTTCTTGATGAATGAAATCCATGGAAGCTGTAATTACATGACGTAAAAATTCTAAACGTAAGCTATCTTTTCTATCATCGTGATTCCAAGTAAACATTATTTTATCTGATATATCTTGAAAAAAGTATGGATGAGTCTGAAAAATAATAAACACGATTATCTATTTGTTGATAATTATTAATTACGTTAACAATAAAATTTGTATATATGTATATTATTCTTACCACTGATTCAAATAAATTATTTAGAGGCTTTGATATCTTCAGGTTGAAATTTGCCATCATATATAAAACATTAGCTATCTGCAAATGTAGGATAATTAATTCATACCATGCAGGTGTTTGTAATAGAGCTGAAAATGCAAATGGTTGTGGTCCAGATTGACCTTCCCATAATTCTTCTGATTTAAGTAACACGGTATTTGTTTGCAGCAATTCAGCCTACAAAATATACATTATTTAATAAGAAAAATTTACATTTGTAAATAGTTATAGATAAATCATTATCTTACATCGCTGAATATATCAAAAAATGTAACACAATATTCCAAAAATGTAATTAATTGTTTGTCAGAAAGTCCAGTTTCTTGTAAAGATAATCTTTCCTTTGGCAGTTTACCTAGTTTATTCATGATTTTTCCAGCTGCTTCCATCCTTTTTTTTATATATAATGTCCATAAGAGACAACAGACACCTTTTTTTATAATATTTATTATTTTAACATTCATAAAATGATTATAATCATTGTTCTATATATACGTGCATAAAATTTAAAATACAATTTTTACCATGTTGCATGTGTTTCATAGGTATGTGACGCAAAACAGTTAAAGCTGCATCAAGATTTTCTAATTTCGAGACATTTTTATTCCAAGCCATAGCAAATTCCCAACATAAATTTGCAAGAAGTACGCTGCTTGTTAAACTATATGGAAAGTGATGTTTCAACAAAGACAATTTTTCTAGAAACAATAAAAATGTCACTTGAAGATTAAATTATAACATCAAATCTTACTGTTTGCAAATTATATCTTGCCTAGCACCCACGCTTGTGCTGTTGCATTTGTATTTGACTCCGTTTGATTTACTACAGGTGAAGAAGATAATACTATTGCATCCTCTTGTAAATTAACAGTAGATATTTCTTTTTCAGGTACTACATTCTCCTCCAAATTAGATTGTTCAAATTCGATGTCAGTCAAATCTACCAATTGTGCAGGATGTACGCCTGTTGAACTTAACCATTTTGCAACAATTTCAGAAACAGAACCTAAAATCATACATCAACTTATATTACTCTATAATAATATACATTATATCAACAAAATTATACAATATTATTATAACCTTTTCCATTAGATAAAATCATTCCCAAAGAAATATTTTGCAATTCAAAAGGTAATTTAAAAAAGTCATTTGGAGGATCTCCCAAAAGTCGTTGCCTAAAATATTTGATCATAGTAATAAATACTTTCATATATATATATAATACTTATTTATTATATTTAGATTTTATATAGAATTTTTGTTATTTTTACCTTACAACTGCATTTAAAACCATAACATCTTCAAGATTTCCTATTAGTAAAGAGAATTGACATGTATCCTTACTTATATTTTCCCATTCATTTATAGAACTATATACTTCTTCATGTGCTACAAGATTAGATTTTTCACTACTTTTGTCTACTTTTAATTGTGGATCATTATCATCATCAGTATCATTCTTATTATTATCATCATCATCACAAGTTTCTTCTGTAGTATTATATGTTTTGTCTTTATATTTTTCTAATGTTACAGCAACTGCTCTACATGCTAATGCTGCTGTATATGCATGTAAAGGATTTAAAGATTCAGTTAAAACAGTACGTACATCTTTCCACCATAAAGAACTCTCATTATAATCTACACATATTTCTTCTATACCTATTGAAAGAAAAAAATAACATTTATAAATAAATTTATTTATATACATTTTTTTGTTTTTGTTTTTCATGTAATATCTTGATACTTACTATTTAAAGAACATATAGCATGCAATAACTGTGTGAATTGTGTCAATGTTAATTCTAAATTTCTATCATCCTCTTTGTACATCCAATAAATTAATGCAAGTTGCATAAAAACATTTGGCTGAATATTACTATTTGCAGCTGCAGTTTTCCATGTCTCAATAGTTTCATGGGAAGTCATACACTTTTCAAAAATCAATACAGCTGAAACATACATAGTTTTTTTCTAATGAAACATGAAACAAAATAATTTATATGTGAATCATGCCATTTATATAAATTCATATAATATATATATATAAAGAGAGAGAAAATGAATTAACATCAATACTTACCAATTTGGTATTTTTTTTCTAATGTAATATCTTTTTGTAAAACTGCCAAATTTGATACACCAAAATCAAAACATGTTAAAAAATTAAAAAACTGTCTTTCATTATCATTAAATTTTACTTTACTTTCCGATTTAATATTGTCATTTCCTATATCATATATTGTTTTATGTAACGTTAATATTCTATCAACTTCGTGTTCAGAAATTAACAATGTTAAAGCTAGCATTTCAATATTTGATTTTTCATTATCAGTTGAATCAATTGATTTTACTGTATTTTCTAAATTACAACTATTAATGAATATATAAAATGCTATTATTTTTTGTAATTGCACAATTAATTTATGTAGAACTTTTGCTACTGAATCCATCATATTTGGATCTATAAAAGATTAATTTGTTTAATTATAAATTAAATTCTTTTTTATATTTTAGATATATAATTTTAGTAATAAAATATTCTTTATAAAATGTGTGTGTGCTTTTAACATACCAGATTCATCGAACATTTTATCAATAGAATTAACAGCAATTAGTAATGCATCAGGTAAGATATCCTTAGTATTCATTAATAATTCCAATGTTTGCAATTTAACTTCATTTGTTTTCATAGCTAAGCATGCATTACGAACTTCTGTAATTAATTTCTCCTTATCAAAATCTTCCTCTCTTAGAAAATTTTTCAATTTACGAAGAAGATATATATCGCATGCTTTTTTAGCATTTTTACTACTCAGAGCAAAGTGAAACGGAACAATTATTTCTTTTAATCCTCCAAGGGGATCCATAAATACACAAGCATGTTGTGCATCATTTTTGGTTAAGTTTGCAGTTTCATTCATACCTAGCAGGCCATAATTGATATACAGCAGTCTAGAGAATTATTATTATAAATATAATTATATATTGGTATGAATAATTTGAAAAGCAATAATCAATATAATCAAAAGTAAACTTAGCTAAGACATACCGTCCATTTTTACTGGCAGTGAAGGTTGTAATTTTGGGACCCTGTTGAATTCCCCATATATCTATTACACCCTTCTTTGGAGCATAAATAACTAAAAACAATGTGTTGCGATTGTTTGATGTACGTGCATTTCTATTAGAACTTTTATGTATTCCAGAGTGTTTGATTTCTTCAACTTCAATCCATCCACATTGTGCATCACGATATCCTTTCCACATTCTTACTGCAACACCTCTTTTATTATCTACTAATGTTACTCTACCCATTGCATCTGTTACAGCTGATAACATCTTATTTGGACTACAAACAATCGAGTCACCCTCTCTCATCAGGTCACTTATGCTGTACCTACAGCTCAATGTTTCAGTAGACTCTTGACCATTATTTTTAGAAATGTCAAGTGATGCAGAAGTTTTTGAATTACTTCTAAACCAACTGTTCACAACATATATTGCTGTTTTTATTATTTATTATCATATAATATTATATAAATGAACAAGTACTTACGGAACAGCTGTTCCAATAGCGTTTACCAATTTACTGGCCATTGCAGCAGCAACATCGGATAAAACAGGAGCATTACCTCCTTCTAATGCATAATGAAAACCAATGAATGGTCTTTTACCAGTAGCCATAACAAGATTGTGTTGTGGAGCACTAGATCTATATAATGCATTGTAACCACCACATAAGGAAGCAGTCATTAAATGATTAAAACTGTTTACAGATGTTGTACCAATAATTTCAGCATCATTTGTGATATCTTGATTTCTAAATTCCCATTTCTTGTACGACAAGGTAGTAGCTGGAGATACATCGTTACATTTAGCTTGTACTGCAATTGAAATAATATTAATAAGGAAAATGTAAAAAATATAATATACACAATACAACAATACGATAATACGATAATATATACATATACCTCTAGCTAAATGATTTCTGCATGCACGTAAAGTTGTAAATAATGGAAATCCTTGCAGTATACATATAATACTTCTATAAATTATATACAATTCTTCTAATGGTTGTTTATTCATTGAGTGTCTATGAAAAGAAGATGACTGGCATTTTATTCCAAGAATCGGCTCGTTATGAAGCTGCTGTTCTAATAATAATGCACCTGTCTTCAGTGATAAAACAAACATTTTAATGTTATCATTTTAACAAGGAGAACATTATTAACTTACTTACTTCTGTATAAAATCTCAAAATGCCATTATTAAATCCTACAGCGATGCATGTCCAATCAGGACTGGTACCTGCACTAATTTTACCCAGTGAAATCAGAGGTAAACATATTATCGAAGTAATCCATTCGCTGTAAAAATCATTTAATAAATACTTTCATTATCTTTATAAATATCAATCAAATACATGAGATCTGTTCTTTTTCATATTAAATACTTACTTTTGATTTTCTGTAACTATTCCATTCCATACGATATGAAATTTATTTTTTGATTCACTTGGCTCCTGCGAATCCCATTTCGCTAAAAGAATATGATTCATCGAATGAATACTCATGAATATTCATTATCTTATATTCCATCATTATTATACTTACAAATCAGTATGATCATTTTAGTATTTTGTGCCAGTGCAAGAACATCACCGGCAGATGAAAGTGAAATGAAACAATCTTGTAAAGGTAATTCATGACTTGCAACAGGTTCAGCTAAAGAATACAAGATATTTATTCAATTTCAAATAGAAGTATTCTCTATTGTCTTTATTTTGATAAGACAAAAGAATAATAAAAATAACTCACATCTAGTAACAGCATCTCCAGAAAGTATTTCCCTGACTTTGTTCAAATCTTTCAAATTGCCAATTGTTTTTATTTGACAGGACATTGGTATAAAATATTATTTATACCTACTGTCACGATATGTTCAAAGTTAGACACTTTTGTATAGAGATAAAATAAATGGAATGTACAAAAACACAATATTATAGATATACGTTGTAAGGTAAAGTAATATATATAGAAAATATTTTAATTATTTTCTTATAATACATAGGTGCGCTAAAATCGCTATGTTTTATTGTTAGTTTACAATTTTACAATTTTACACTTTGTACAATTGCAATGATACGATACTTAAAAAATCTATTGTTGATAATGCTTTATCATTAACACATTCTTCTTAATTGTGTAGTAATTCAATGAAGTACAAAATAAGTGAATATAAAAAAATCTAAGTATGACGTTTTGTCAAGAAAGAATTTGACAGATTGTTTGAATTAATACTCTTCCATAACACTAGATGGCGATAACTTTCTTCTTTAGTTTATTTTGTAATATTTAATTAATAATTGCATATAGATATTTATTTTTAAATGATAGTTATTAATGATATATATATATATATATATATATATATATATATATATATATNTATATATATTTAATTTGAATTATTATTAATTCAAATTAATTTGGACAAATTATCGAATTATAGAATAGTATTTCATGTGAACATTTACAGAGGGCACTTGTGCTTCATTTTCTTATTTTCTTGTTAGATGTCTTATCTACTACAAATGATTAATTCATGGAACATATGGAACTCAATAAAGAAACAATTAAAAAACAATATAAAAGTATTTCCCGCCAAGATGTTATAAGTTTGTTGGATGTCCATTTATCGTTTATTTTTTACGATTTTCTTCATTTCTATGTTATATTCAAAGAATGTGATATTGTTTTTTTATATAATAATTGTTTGTTGAAAATTAAATATTGACAAAGTAAATAATGAGCGAGGCTCAAGGTAAATCATATTAAACATATAAATATCTATAAATAAAATTGTTTCTATATTAAGATTAAAATGAATTAAAAACAATGGCAATGATATATATATATATATATATATATATATATATATATATTTGTTTTAATTATTTTCTTTGTTATAATTAGAATCCCCTTCTGGTAGAGCTAGAAGGGAAAAACCTGGAAAAAGTGCATGTCTCTTAGCATTACAAAAGTTGAAGCAATTGAAAGGAAGTAAGAACAAATATGAAATTGATGAATTGGAAAATGTTTATGAAGAAGTCGATGAACAGGAATATACTAAAACTGTTCTTAAACGCCAAAATGATGATTGGATTGTTGATGATGGTAATTAGTCTTGTAGTATATGATTTTAGTACGTAGAGAACATGATATTATTATATTTCAATTTATAGGTGGAAGTGGTTACATAGAAGATGGTAGAGAAGTCTTCGATGATGATTTAGATGATAGCAGTATTCAGACTGCAATGAAACATAGTGTTTCAGGACCCAGAAAGAAGAAAAAGAATGTTACTAAAAGCAAAAGGAGTATTCAAGATATGCTTATGCAAATGCCTTCTAATCAAAAAAGTAAAAATACTTTTGTTGATGATGATATTTTAGGAGATTTAATGAGCGAACTTAAAAAAGAAGATTGCAAAAAAGTACCTGATATGAAAATTAATACAAATAAATTTTGCAAAACATATCATTTAAATAAAAAGTAAGTAATTAAAGTTTAGTCAAATTTATTTTAACATACAATGTGTGTGTGTGTGTGTGTGTGTGTGTATTTGATGGGATTTTATGTTGATATTATTAGTAGCAATCAAGATGCAGAGAAAAAGAAAAAAGTAACAACAGGTGACAACAACGATATGCTTTTAACCATTGACACTCCTAGTAGCGATGATGAACCACTTTTTGATACATTAAACAAAAACGATTGTAAAAACAAATCACCAAGTATTAAGACACCATCAAATAATGGTGGTGTATGTGTTCAAAGTACAAGTCAAGAAATTACTAACGATGTCAGCGATGAATCTCAGCCTGTAAGCATAGAAAAAACTACTAATACGAATGAAGTATCGGGCACTCAAATAATTGAAGATGGAAGTTTAGATATTAGTGCATATGTCGGAGATGTGAGTTTTTATTTTATTTAATATTTTGTATAAACAAATGCATCAAAATACTTATGTTATTATTTTTGTGAATTAGTTGTCTGAAATAGATTTTGAAAATTCAAGTTTAAACGAAAGTGAACATTTGAAAGAATCAGTGCCAACGACTTCAAAAGCTGAGAATCATACTAAGATTAAATCTCCAACACTCTGCAAAGATGCTGATATATTGGAGGAAAATCAGGAAATTTTTAATGAAATATGGAACGATGATTTTGGAATGCAAACAACAAATGTTGAAGTTACTGCAGAGAATTCAGATGTGTCTATACCATTTATTAAAAATTCAGCTGGGGAAGAAATATTTCGTTTTTATTGGTGGGATGCATATGAAGATTTTTATAAACAGCCAGGCACCGTATACTTATTTGGAAAAGTTTATATTCCATCTACCAAAACATATTGTTCTTGCTGTCTTACAGTGAAAAATATTCCAAGAAGGATTTATCTTTTACCTCGAGAATACGTAAGTAAATGTTTTCTTGCATACCTTTAAAAATAGTCAAATGAAGACATTTTTAATAATAAATCACAATTATGAAAGAATCATTTTCTAAATTTCAGATAAAAAATTCTTCCGATTCTGAACAAAAACAAACTACCATGCATGATGTGTATCAAGAGTTCAATGAATTTGCTAATAAAGTAGGAATTAAAGAATTCAAATCTAGTCAAGTTTCAAAGTATTATGCTTTTGAGCAAGAAGATGTACCGAAATTTTCAGACTACTTAGAAGTTAGATATTCTACATATTATCCACTTATTGACTCAGGATATTCAGGGCCTGCTATAGAAAAAGTTTTTGGAACAACAGTTAGAAGTTTAGAGCTTCTACTTATAGAAAGAAATATCAAAGGTCCTTGCTGGTTGGATATCAAATGTGCAATTCCTACAGGAGTAAAATCAAGTTGGTGTAAATTGAATGTATGTTTCTTCAATACAAGTTATTAATTCGTTTATTCGTTTATTCGTTTATTCGTCTCGACGACATTTTTATTAATCCATTTAATATTACGAGTGTTTCTAATTAATAGGTTACATGCATGAAAATGGAAAATATTTCTGTTAGTTCAGAATCTCAAAACTTATCAATACCTCCAATGACAATAGCAACGTTAAACGTTCGTGTATCCACACATGCCAAATCGCAACAAAATGAAGTTGTAATGGTTGGAATTCTTCTTCGTCGTAAATATAATATTGACAAGGAACGGCCTAAACAACCAAATTTATTTGAACAAAGTTTTTGTGGTAAGTTTCCCCGTACTTAATATGTTATAAATATATTTCAATATAAAGAAATGAATATAAAGAAATGTTTTAATTTGTTTAATATAGTTATAACTAAACCGCGAGATATTCTATGGCCAAGACAAGCTCAAGGAGTACTATCAAAAATAAAATATACCACAATAATAAAATGTGATAATGAACATGATCTACTCGAAGAAGTACTTAAAATAATAGAAAATGTAGATCCAGATTTATGCATTGGTTATGATTGTGGATTTCAATTGGATGTTTTGTTGCATAGAATTTTTAATCTTCGAGTATCAAACTGGAGTAGAATTGGAAAATTAAGACGTAGTACTCATCCTATTATTAAAGTGAGTGAGATTATTTGCATTAAAAGATTGGTATTAAAAAAGACAATTATAAAATATAAGCTTATCAAATAAATGTTCTTTTCTAGGGAAAAATTAATACGGGTCAAGCATTCGCTGGTCGTTCTCTTTGTGATATACAAATTTCAGCCAAAGAATTAAATTTAAAAGTCAGGAGTTATGATTTGCAATCTCTTTGCATAGCAGTAAGTGATTTATATATTGTGTTAGATTATTTATTAAATTAATATTATTTAATTAACTGATCAAGTCTTGTTTTATGGTTTTATGTTATTAGGTATTAAAACAAAATGAAAATGAATACAAAGAATTAAAACCTGGAGAATGTCCTTTGTTTTATACAACGGTAGAAAAACTGGAAAATCTCATAAAACGTACATTAATGGAAGCATCCTATATTTTGTCTATAACATTTGAACTTGATATATTACCACTTGCATTGCAAATTACGTCTATAGCTGGTATAAATATAATATATATATATATATATATATATATAAACGTTGATTTTGTTCAATATCAATTATAAGATCAATATCAATTATATATTTATATTTCATGATTTGTGTACAGGTAATATTTTATCAAGAACACTGTCAGCTGGTCGAGCAGAAAGAAATGAATATCTTTTATTACATGCTTTCCATTTAAAAAATTACATAACACCAGATAAATTGCAAGGAAAAATAAAAAAAGATACCACCGAGGGTGGTAAGTTGTGTGATAATAAAAAAGTTAATAAATCATTGGAGCATACATATGTGCATATGCATTAATATATTTCTTTATACGTAGATAATCCTAGAAAGAAAAAAGCAGCTTATGCGGGTGGTTTAGTCTTAACTGCACAAAAAGGGTTTTATGATACGTTGATTTTATTAATGGATTTTAACTCTTTATACCCCAGTATAATACAAGAGTACAATTTATGTTTTACCACGGTACCAGGTGCAGCATACGCTGATTATGAGGTCAATATATAGGGCTTTTCAAATAGATATATTTTAATATGCAGCATATAGTTGTTTATATAATATGTGTGTTTGTAGGATTTAGAAATACCAGATTCGAGTTTAGAACCAGGCATCGTTCCTACAGAAATTCGTAAACTCGTGGAGAGTAGAGTTGAAATAAAAAAATTAATGAAAAGACCGAATATTTCTTCAGAGTTAAAAATGCAATATAATATACGACAAATGGCTTTGAAACTCACTGCAAATTCTATGTATGGATGTTTAGGTGCAACACATTGTAGATTTTATGCTAAAGGATTAGCTGCTCTAATAACATGTAAGTAATCAAAGTAAGTCCAAATAAAAGTAAGGTATTATTATCGCTATTAAAAAGCATATAAGATTTTTCAACGTAAGATTTGTTGTTTGTAGCAAAGGGTAGAGAAATATTGCAAGATACAAAACGTATGGTGGAAAAATTAAATTATGATGTTATTTATGGCGATACTGATTCTATAATGATAAAAACTAATATTCTTGATTATGATGAAGTTTTTTCTATTGGAAAAAAGGTATAATATCAACTAATTTGATATTTTTCTAATGTGTATTTTGTAGTTTTTATTTCATTGTATATATTTATCTAACAGATAAAACAAGAGGTTAACAAGTTATATAAAAAAGTAGAATTAGATATTGACGGTGTATTTCGTTATTTATTACTTTTACAAAAGAAGAAATATGCTGCTGTTACTATGGTTAAATTACCAAATGGAAAAATACAACTAACTCAAGAACACAAAGGTTTGGATATTGTTAGAAGAGATTGGTGTCAGTTAGCCTGTGAAACTGGAAAGTATGTATATTAAATGCATATTTTCATTTGTTGTTTCAATCATTTATTACATGATAAATGTAGATATACATTTGTAGGAAAATTTTGAATCAACTATTTTCCGAGCAAACCAACGACACACGAGTAGAAGAAATTTTTACTATTTTACAAAATGTTTCCAAAAATGTTCGAGAAAATAAAGTGCCTTTATCTTCATTAATTGTTACTAAACAACTTTCCAAAAATCCTCATGAATATCCTGATAGAAAACAGGCTCATGTTTCGGTTGCATTGAGATTAAACAAGGATGGTGGTAGAATGTGGAAAGTTGGTGACACTATATCTTATATTATATGCGAGGTATTTATGCACATTTACATGAACAATTATTTCGTTTATTTCATTTTAAATCTCTAGTTATATATATCTAATATAACAATATTATTTTATTTTAGGATGGAACTGATAAGTCGGCCACAGAAAGAGCTTATCATATTGATGAATTCAAAAAAAAGGATAATTTAAAAATTGATATTAATTATTATTTGATGAATCAAATACTTCCAGTTGTATTAAGAATTTGTGAACCAATAGAAGGAATAGATGATGTATTATTAGCCAGGAATTTAGGTACTTATCAATTTGCCTCATCTATACAGTTTTGCAAATTATGTTATAACTTTTAAACTACATAATGTTTGAAATGATTTATCTTTATATAACATTTCGTTGTTATTATTATAAATAGGTTTAGAAAACGTTTATAAGTCGAAAGCAACAGTCAGCGAAGAAGACAACCTTAAAGCACCCATTTCAATAAATGAAGATAAATTTAAATACTGCCTACCTTTCAAGTTTAATTGTATAAATGACAAATGTGAAGCTGAAATCACAATAAATGGTGTTATATCTTCATTTGTGAGTAAAGAAAAATAATGTACTTACTGTAAAGAGACAATTAAGTTTTAGTATAATTATTAAACTATATGTTCACACAGGCTGAAGGTGATCGTCTATCATTAAGCAGGTGTTCTAATCCAGAATGTACAATGCCTCCATGGAAATATTATAAAGCCATACAAAACACTATACAACTTGCTTTGAGATCTTTTATAGATACTTATTATGAATGTTGGATAGAGTGTGAAAATCCTCTTTGTTCATACAGAACTAGAAAAATACCATTATCTTTTCAGGGAAAGTATCCTAAATGTCCTAAATGCACAGATGCTTTTATGCATAAAGTTGTAAGTATTATCATTTATTTTTCTTCAATATTTCATTTAAGACAATGATATAAATACTACAAATTATTTATTTGGTTTAGTACTCAGATATTCAACTGTACAATCAAATTTCTTACTATCATCATATTTTTGATATAAATCAACCTCAATACAAGTGTAAGTACAACTCACAACAAACAATTCATTTCATTTCATTTTTCTAATTAACAATGTGTGTATTTAATTAATGTTTTTTTCTTTTTTTTTCTTTTTTTTTTTCATTTTTAGCTATACTAAACAGTTATTCTCGAGAAATAATATCAGCATATGATACTTTAAGAGAGACGGTTGATAAATTCTTATATGCCAGTGCATATTCAGTTATAGATTTAAGTGCAATATTTTCAAGGCAGACTTTAAACAATTGTCAATTATCCGATAAATTTATTGAAACAGATGAAAACATTTTCGAGGAAGCATATAATTTGAACAATTCAATGACGGATGAATCAGGTGATGAGCTTACATTCAATTTAAGTAACAAAACACTTTCAACGAACACTTAAAACAAATTTAATTGATGCATTTTTTATTATGTATAAATATATTATATTTTTTATACTTCGATAATATCTTTTAATAAAATATTAGCGTTGAAAATAATATTTTATTATATATAAATACTTGTTATTTATTAGAAAGAAAAATTATTAAAATTTATATCCATTTCAACTAATGAATAAATGTTTACAGCATTTTCTTGAAATTCTCTCCTACAGCTAGTACTGTCCTCAATAAAACTGTATCCATTTCACTACTATACTTTGTTATTTTTCTAGAAATTTTTCGGCCCACAATTTGGACATTTAAATTGAAAAATATTCTTATTTCAAAATACACGCACACGTAATGCTTTCGAAGTTTGCGTATTAACCGCCAGATGTAGCCACAGATACCAAAAAACAGAATACTGCACTTGATCACGTGGTCTAATACTTTTTTAGATCGTATGTTCACCGCTAGATGTAGCCACAAATACCAAAAAAAAAAAAAAAAGAACAGCATACGAGACGTGATCACGTGGTCGACCACCTATTTCTTGGCGCGTCAATTCAAATATATTCTTATTTTAAATAGCCCGGTTAATGCTTTCGTAATTTTATGTCCACTGCTAGATGTAGCCACAGTTACCGAAAAAAGCATAAGGCATCGTCATCTATATATTTCTTGAATTTGATTAACCATATAATAGTAGAAATTATAAAATAACTTAAATTATATTTATTACTTATTATTAAAATTATGGCTTGTAGTAATACAAAGGAAAATAATACTAAAGAATATAATAATTTTTTAGCAGCTTATCAAGAATTAAAATTTTCTAAATCAGATGAAGATCCATTTAAAATTTTGAACGTTGAACGTCGTTGCCTTGGTATGAAATATTTAGCAGCAAAAAGATCGTAAGTATATATTCTTTAAATATATATATCTCTGTTCTTTATTTCTTAATTTATCACATTACTTGAACAATTAGTAAATTACAGAGGTTTTGAGGATGTTGCGATGTGTCTTTTAGAAAAAGGCCTAAAAGAATGTCAACATCAAATAGAAAAGAGCGGGGATTATTGGAATTCAATTGAAGAAAACATTGTTGAAAGTGTTAATGATCCTTCACAATGGAAATCAGGATTAAACGATGTACAAACAGCAATTGATTTGATAGAATGTTTACCATGTCAAGATGAAAATACTTTAGCATGCAAAGAAAAGATAATTAATGATGGACATATTAAAGATATTGTTGATATGTGGAAGACACAAGATACAAGAAAAAGAAAATGTAGTATCCAAAGACGTCCTCCTCAATTTGAAACAATTAAAGCAAATGATAATAAAATTGCTCTTGTCAATAAAAGTTCCACATGTAATCAAAGCAAACCCATAGAAGTAAGTTATACAAATGATTTATACAAATATTAATACAAATTTATTGAAATATAATTTTTGTTTTGTTTGTTGTTTTATTAGTGTAATAAGAAGGAATTAGCAGGTTTAAAAAATGGGCTTTCTTTATTCAAAACTGCCAGAGATGAATTGAATATTCAACAAAATTCAAAGAATAGGCAGCCAGCACAAAAGAAGACATTAGGTGGTAAATCTTCAGTTAAATCTCCATTTGTGTGTCCTTTTAAACGTGAGGAAAATAAAGTAATGCAGTATCAAAATAATAAAATAGAAAATGAAAGTGATTCAGCAGATGTAGAAGATGAAAGGTTGAAAAACATTGATCCGAAGTTGATAGAGTTAATAAAAAATGAAATCATGGATTTACGAACATCAGTTTCTTGGGATGACATAGCAGGACTTGAATATGCTAAGAAAATGATTCAAGAAGTCATTGTATTTCCTATGTTGAGGCCTGACATTTTCACCGGTCTACGTAGGCCACCAAGAGGAATTTTATTATTTGGACCACCTGGTACAGGAAAAACATTGATTGGAAGATGTATCGCAGTGCAAAGTAAATCAACATTTTTTTCTATATCTGCGAGCTCCTTGACCTCCAAGTGGATAGGGGAAGGAGAAAAAATGGTTAGAGCATTATTTGCTGTTGCTAGAGTTAATCAACCTTCAGTTGTTTTTATAGATGAAATAGACTCTTTGCTTTCTCAAAGATCAGAGACCGAGCATGAGAGTTCGAGAAGACTTAAAACTGAATTTTTAGTACAACTGGATGGAGCAGCAACTTCAGAAGATGATCGCATTTTAATCGTAGGTGCAACTAATAGACCACAAGAATTAGATGAAGCAGCGCGTCGTCGTCTTGTTAAAAGGCTCTATATTCCATTACCAGAGTTGCAAGCACGAAAACAAATTATACGCAATTTATTATCATCGGTAAAACACAATGTAACAGAAGAAGATATTACTGATGTTGCTCAACAAGCAGACGGTTATTCAGGTGCCGATATGAAAACTTTATGTACGGAAGCTAGTATGGGACCAATCAGATGTATTCCGTATAATTTGTTACAAGAAATACCGTCTGATGAGATAGCACCAGTAACACTTCAGGATTTTCAAGAAGCTCTACAAAATGTTCGTCCTAGTGTTTCTCAATCAGATTTAGCTATTTATGTTAATTGGGATCGCACATATGGTACTGGTTCTTTACAGAACGGTAAGACATAATAACAAAAGATACACAAATTTTTTAACTTGTACACAAAATTTATAATCTGATTTTATTTTGTAATAAAAATAATTATACAATTACAAATCATTTCAATGAATTGAATTGAGAATATCGTAAAAGTTGATTTAATTATGTTAAATAAGTTTGAAGCTACTTCGTCGAGAAAAAAGAAAGAAAACAAAATATAATAGTTTCGTTTTTCTTTTCATGTTCGACATACTTTATCGCGAACGTTCAGTTAACATTGCAAGGATTCCACGAAAAGAGTCATCGAGAGGAGAAACCCTCTACCATACGTAGAAGTGATCGTAAAACGTTAATGGGTCGGCCACACGATTTTACGATGTTTCATAGAAGATGTAAAAAAGCTTATGGATAAATCCTGAATGTTCGCGGGACTTGAGAGCTGTACGACTTAAAACGAACAGTATCATCATCATCATCATCATCATCATTCGATTTATTCCTTCGTTTGCGTGAAATTTATATTTGATTAATGGTAAAGTTCTTTCACACACACACACACACAACCAATCTTTTAGTCTGTCGATCATCGATATTAATGACTTTGTTTTAACAAAAATCATAGCTTTCTCAGGTTAAAGGCAAATAACGGAGTTTAGTTTTTCAACATAAGAAGGAAGAAGAGTCTCGGAGAACATCTGGCAGATATCGATAATCTGCGAGTATTTGAAAAAGATCTTTTCCCTCACTCTTCCATTCCTTTTCTATGATTTATTTCAAATTAACAGTAGACTTTTACTTTTAATAATCCTCCAGTATATTTCATTAATCTTATCAACGTTTTAATACTTGGCATAAAATCAGAAATTAACATAAAATTAGAAATCTTATCAACATGATATATATGTAATATTTGTAACTTAACTGCGTGTTATTTAATATACATTTTCTTTATTTACAGATGAAGCAGTAGACTCTCCGAATGTTTATAAGGATAATAAAAAGATTTTTTTATCTACTTCGTAAAAAAGATTTGTTTATATTACATTATATTTTTTATTTATATATATTTAAAACGTTGAATGCCACGGTGGTCACCGGTCATCTCCCCGCAGTAAGATAAAAATGCGCGTTGCACATGATAATAAACTTTAACTTATTTGTTGTAAATAATATTTCAACATAATATGTAACGCATATTAATAAATTTGTGTTAATGCTACGAACGGGGAATATAAAATTAGCGTTGCATTCAACGTGTTAAATACATGGGTATTTCATCATTTATATTTTTCCATCGTTGTTAACTTTACAGTAGCTCCTAATTACATTTCTAATTGTTGTTTAAAGATCAATTGTAAAGCTTAGTTGTGAATGGCATTTATGATCTAATAACAACGTACTAAGAATCGTCTAGGGGAGTCCGTATAAAACATTATCGTTAGAGAAGGATGTGGCAATGGATCGATTTCAAAGATGATCGTTATTAAATTCTCATCGAGAATAGTATGAGTTTAGAGATGAGTTTGTTCGCTGCAGGTAGTAAGTAAATATACGAGTATATACTTCCTGCGGTGCACTATCTTTCCTTCTTTTTCTTCAACTAGTTCTAGCATCGTCGAGGAGGCACATTTTAAATCGTAGGCGGTACAGAAGTGCTGATAAGACCGATACGCCGACGTAAAGCGACCGTAAATGGCCCGTAAAAGTATGAATGAAGCGTTCTTGGTTAAATGATAGCAACCATCACGCTTCTGTAACATAGCTTTCTAAAAAGAGCTTCGACTTTTATGGTAGAAATAAGAAGAGAAATTTATTGAGTATTAACGTAATTATTAAGAGAGCGAGAGAGCGAGAGAGAGAGAGAGAGAGAGAGAGAGAGAGAGAGAGAGAGATGCATTATATTATATTTAGGTACTTGGAAAAATCGTAAATTTTACATGATTTTTAAACTATTTTAAAAAGATATATTATTATTACTTCGTAAATAAATCTTTTTATTTGCTATTTATCTGATTAGGATTATTCAACTTTTTCAATAATCTAAAAAAATAAGAATAAAATTATTCGATTCAGTATATATCGTCTATTTAATCTATTTATATATGATTTTCTTAGAAATTCTCATCATGGTTGAACATCATACGCGTTGCAATTTAAACGAAGAATAATTTTCAAGGATGTAAAAGAGTAGTGTTACTAAAAGGATACAGGAAGTAAAAGGTAAGGTCGTTTCCACGAAAGAAATAAGGCTTTTGCTTTTAACGAGTCTCCCATCCGAGAATTTCTATTACAATCGTCAATCTTATAATCGTCTTGGTGCTTGCTTCCATAACTCTGTAATTCGATGATCGTTTAATCACCGAGCGATATCCTCAGCGTTTCTCTTGGGTGAGAGTGAGAGCGTTTACGATCCTACGAGTACAGGGAATAATCGTCGTTGGAATACCGGTATTCGACATGGCACGCGTGTTAAAACGACATCGAGTTTAATATTTCAAGTATAAATACGTTCACATGTTCGATCGAGTGTGAAAAAAGAAAGAGAAAAATAAAGGAATAAAATAATAAATAAAGAAAATATAACCAACTTGAATTCTATATTAGAAACCATCACGCGTGATACATATTAGTTTTTTCTTTTTTTTTTTTTTACATAGGATAATAATAAATTGAAAAAGTTTTCTTATTTTATACATAATGTATATAATAAGTATACACATAAACATAAACTTATATATTTTCTAGTTTGTCTCTTATTTTCGAACACGAGTCCAAACGTAGATCAGAATTGCGAGAGAAGAAGAAGAAAAAGAAGAAGAAAAGAATACACAGGTAAAAATGATTTCTTCGACGTACTAGAGATTTACGGTATGTCACGCGAAAGGTCTTCGGTCAAATTGTTTCACATTGATTTTCAGGTCGAAGATGAGAGAAAGAGAAAGAAAGAAAGAAAGAAAGAAAAAAAGAAAGAAAGAGAGAGAGAGAGAGGCGTCTGTACCGCTTCGTCTGCCCACACGCGACGTCTCTGAGAAGGCATTGTGGTTTCCAGGCACTTATTTATGTGCAGCTCGACGTTTCCGCCCCTTCCGCCTATAGTTTAGGGCCGTTGACTTGAACGAAAGCGTCCAAGTGGAAGGAAGGCATCGTGCCATCGTCGTCGTCTTCGTCGTCGTCTTCGTCGTCATCTTCGACGTTTCCCGTTGTCACTTTGTCGCAACACCGACGACGACCTTTTCTTTCATCGTTTCTCGCGACAGGTGTAATTACACGGATGAGATGAGATGAGACGAGACGATACGACTAACTCTCACTTCTATGTCTTCTAATGGAAATTCATTTTTCGTCCTTCGAAACGTCTAGCGCAAATTAATCGGAGAAGGAAATAAATCGCTGTTACAACGTTCGACCACTTTCTCGGAGAATGACTATTTCGTCGTGTTTAATAACTGTCGAGTCGTGTGTTTATGTTTGTCTTAACTGGTAAATGAAAATGTATTTACAAAAGGGAAGGATTGAATTGGAAGGAAAGTAGTTCTTGTATAGCTTTATTTTTCTTCCTTTATATCTGACACAAAATTTTTTCAACAATGAGCGATATATTATACATTGTTTGTTCGTTAGATTATTATAAGAACTTTTATATATCGAGATATAACGGGGAATCGTAAGAGTTTGATATATCGGATTAAAAAATAAAAAAAAAGGAAAAAAGAAACAAAGGAAAAAGTTGCGTGAAAATAACTACGCCCGTTGACCCGAAACACATTCTCTCTCTCTTTCTCTTTCTTTATATAATATAAGAAAGATTTTTGCTCTTGGCGCGTACACAACGCGTATGCAAAATAAGCGACGACGGGCTCATAACGTATGTATCTCGCTTTCTATCGGAGCTCGCGAAACCATATTAGTGCATCCTGCATTGCGCAAACCGTACGGCCAGCTGCAATCCTGGCTCCATATTAGCCTTCTTGTCCACCACTACTTTCGCGGCTTGGCTTATTGATTGGGTTATAATCGACGAAAAATACGGAGTCGATGGCCCATTACACGAGCTTCTCCGTTCGATCGTCTTTCGATTCTTCGCCATTTCATCGTCACCCTCATCTTCGTTTAGTTGTTCCGCTTACAGTCGTACGCGGATGCATTTTACGTCCGCCTATGTATTTTATATTAAGTTCTATTTCTTTTTATTATTTTATTATTATTATATTATTTCATCCCCTTCCATATCTTATAGATTCGAAACCGTTCGTTCAACTGCTAACAACAACAACGCAACACGAGCTTCAGGATCGCGAACGACTTCCACGAAACGATTATTTACCAGGAAGGAAGGACCTTTTGTGAACGACTAAGCGACTCAAGACGATCGAGGAGGATATCGTCGTCGATCAACGACCGTGCGAACGCCAGTGCGAGGGTTATTTGTAATTGTTAGGATTGCATTGTAACGAGAGCCTGAGTTATTGGACGTCGTTGGGCATATCGTATCCTTATTGAATCTCCTGTCACGTTACAGCGACGTATATATACTTTATATTGTACCGTTAGATATCACGTAGAGTCAATCCTTTCTCTCTCTAACTCTTTCTCTTTTTTTCTTCTTTTTGTTTTTCTTTTTTTATCAAGAGAAAAGGATCAACGCGGATCCTAGTTTCGAATATGTATACCTACAGTTCAGTCTCTATTTTGCTTTCTTATTCTCAATATTTCGTTTCTAAAGCTAATTCAGTTATAAATTTTTAATATTTTTATATATATATATATATGTATAAATTTTTCTTTTTTTCTAGGTCGTTAGTTTCGTTCAAAAAGTTATGCGTGTCAAGGTATTATAGATTTAGTCCTTTCTACCTGCAAATAGGTCGAAGTTATCCGATTTCGCAGTTACGAAAGAGCCCATTGAGTTAGTATTTGCCGCTCGTTTAATTCCACTCGCAGACCAAGAACGTAATACGACGAATAAGCAAGGACGAATTTGATCGGCGAGGTTGATATCGTGTCACGGTCAATGCAGCCGGATGTTTCTAATGACATTTTTTTTTGCTTTTTATTTTCTTGATTTAATTTAATGTTTTTTTTTTTTCAGATTATATAATGCGGTTTATTCAAAAAAGTATAACTAAGGAAAAGTCATTTTTATGATAAAAATAGATAACTAGGCTGAGGAAAAAATTTCATTGGCGTGGAGAAAGATAGATAAATAAAGAAAGAGAAAGAGAAAAGACAAACAACGCTCTATGTTACTGCGAGCTCACGATCCGGCAGTACAATAAATTTCTTCGAAGTATCGGCTGGTCTCGAGTGTGTCGCACCTTCGACTTGGCTCGCACGTCGTCGAATTAATTTCCACGCGTTTGCGGAGTCGGCACAGAGAAGAAGAAGAAGAATAAAAAACAAAAATAAAAAAAGAAGAAGAAGAGGGTGATTCGAGCGTTTTCTTTCTCACTTGAAAGAGTATGGAAAGAAAACGAGAAAGAAATAGAAAAGAATGAGAGAGAGATAGAGATAGAAGTTGAAGGTAAGAAGGGCTACAGGAGAGTAGAAATTAATTGGACGCGGCTTTAACTTTACGATTGTCACTATTATGCTGCCACAACGACGACGACGACGACGACGACGACGACGAAGACGACGATGGCAACGATAGTAATGGCGAATAAGAGGAAAGAGTAAGAAACTTATAAGAAGAAGAAGAAGAAGAAGAAGAAGAAGAAGAAGAAGAAAAAGAAAAGAAGAGAGTAAAGGTTGCACGCGGCGTGCCGCTCTCTCGTACAAGATAGTTAACGATTAATACGATTGCTCGCGTTTACCGCCGCGTGTTTCACACGCCAACCGGCTAGACGACACTAATTACGCTATCAAGTAACGCGAGGGAGCGTATACACCGTCAACGATAATTGTACTAACTGGCCGCTTCAATTGGGACGAATTATTTTCTCGCGGCCACGCGCTTTTTCCTTTATCCCCATCTCTCTTTATCTTTATATTTATCTTTTTTATTTTTTTTTTATTCTTTCTTTTTTGCAACACACGATATATGACAGGGGTGTGTGGTTTCCCTTTTTCTCGCTAAGCGGATCCAGTGTCTACGACCTCTTATCATCCTCCTGCATCTGCTTTCATTTTAAAGAAATAAATAAAGAGAAAGAGAGATATCGCAACGTTTGGTCGTTAACGATCACGATTTTCCATTTCTAAATTATAAGAATCTTTTGCTTTTTTTCTCTTTTGTATATTATTATTTTGATTTCATTTCGAAGTGCGATGTGTACACGACGGGCGGTCGCCCCGACGTTCAACATTCCTTAGTTTCAAAGTATCCTAAGTGGATTATAAGATTGGCCTAAATATTATAACTGCTATATACTTTACGAATTATTGATTCACATTTTTCAATAAGTAAATAATAATACATTTAATTATATAGTACGGTGTGTAACACGTTGGAGATATTTTTTTCTCAGTTAATTTCTCGTTTGAAATAGAAAATTTGTAATAATCTTTAATCGGTACGTAACGACGTTGAAAAGCGGTAAAGAAGAATTCAAACATCGATCGTATCTTTATTTTTGTATAAATTTTTTGCCTTTTTTTCTTCTTTTGCTTGGCAAACCACGATCTCGTTCCCACGATCGAAGAAGACTCAACAAACTCTCTTTTTGTCCCCTCGTATCGTTGCTATTCTCGTGGTGTTAAGGGGTTACACGTCCGGGAGATACACATACACGCACATAAATATATATATATGCATACAAGTGTAGGGATTCTTTAGATAGGATGTAAAAAACGCGTCGATTTTGGGGCCTGAACTTAATACTTAAATCCCTATTATTATTAAAATTATTTAGAGAGTTCTCTACGGGAGTGTCATGGTGCGTTAGCCCTTTACATATTCTCTACAGATCTACAAATATATATATATATATATACATATGCATATATTCAATGTTATATTTATTATGGACTTTTAAATATATATATTTCATACATAGTGAAAAAAATTATGTGTGTGCCTTCAGAAATGCCATTATACATATATTAAAAAATGAAACAATTTCAGGAATTCAAATAGAAAAAGATCCCAAAGGTTTGTTGTTAAATCCAACGATGATCACCTGTAACAAAAAGAAAACTATATTAATTATAGAATCAAGTGAGATACAATAGCCTGACATATGAATCGTCCAATTCGCAGATGCACTTTTCAAATTGAATTCTCTATTTATTATTATCAAATTTCTATTTGAAGTTACAATAAAATTGAATTTAAACGCGTGATTTTACATTTACGAAAAATAAAAAAAATAAAAAAGTAAAAGTACAAATATTTAGTTAGCAAAAAAATAAATATGTTTCTATATAGAAAAGAAAAAATTACAAATTTAATAATTCAATTGCGATCAAAGTGAAAAATCTTAAAGAAAAAAAAAAGGTAGATTACTTTAATATTAAAAAGACGATAATTAGGTTTAAAAATGTAATAAAAA